>ML677360.1:5727894-5764611 GCA_007922305.1 Dermatemys mawii | reverse complement strand
GGGGCGGTAGCGGCGGCTGAGCCACGGGCCCTTTAAATAGCTGCTGGGGCCCCGCGGCAGCCTCCCCAGGGCTTCCACAGCAGGGCTCCTCGGGGACAGGAGCCCTGTTGCTGGAGCCCTGGGAAGGTGGCGGCCGGGCTCTGAAAGCTATTTAAAGAGCCTGTGGCTGGCCGCCGCTACGGCCCTGGACCCTTTAAACTGCTGCCAGAGCCCCGTGGGAGGGGGGAAGGGGTAGGGATGGGGGGGAGGATAGGCGGGGAGGCCCCTTACTGGTATGGGGCTGGGCCCGCCCCTTCAGGCTGAGGTCCCACCCCTTGCGGCGGCCACAGCTGGCCCCAGTCCAATCCCCGTACCGGTAAGACCCCTCAGTTACTTTCACCCCTGTATAAAATACATAAAACTTTCACTCTTCATACTGTAGGGCATTGGGGATCATCTGGTGCAGCAGCAGATTTCCTCTGTACTAGAGTATTGCACAAACAGGTTTGCAATGAATGGGGCTTCAGATTCCCTCCCAAACATCCAGACATGGCCACTATTGGAGAAATGACACTGGGTTAAATTGGTCTTTGGCCTGTTTCAATGGCTTACTCCCAATGGCTTCTGGGTCAGCCCCTAGGGTGGGGGTCACCAAGCCTGTAGGTCAGCCTCAACACCTTCTGGTTGCTGCCCTCTGCTTAGGGAGTCTGACACCAGCCTTGCAGGTTACTTAGCTTCATTTACTGGGTGTAAAGGAGCTATTTCAACAGGAGCAGGACAAGTTACACAGCACAGGAAAAGGTTTTAAGTGTAAACAGTATGTCAGATATGGATACATTTTTAATTTGACCCTCTGCTTCAAAACAACAAAATCCCCTGAGCGATGATACTGGACTTCCTTCAACAAATTCAACCGCGGTAAGGGCTGAAGAACACCAAAGAGGTGATGTGAGTAAGAAACAGAAAGCCTTATTAGCCTTGCAACATTTAGGAAATATGAAGACAGCTATTTGAACCTTGGTTTTATTTGTTCTGGAAGTGGAGATATACCCCAACTGCAGTGTGTAATTAGTGCACAAGTACTGTCCAATGAATGTTTGAAACCTTTCAATTACAGAGACATTTGATTACAAAGCTCAACATCTATAAGGATAAGCACTGTTCTGTTTTTGAGAGAGAGACCAAGGAACAGCTTGGCACTAAAGAAGTAATGAAATCCACAACTACTGCAGATAAGAAGCTTTTTAAGGTCATCTTACATAGTGGTGCAGAAAATTGCTAAAATAAAAAAATCACATACAATTGCTGAGATTTTGATAATGGCATGTGTTATTGGAGAGAAGGCCAAGGTACTGACAAAAATACCCATGTCAAATGACGGATCATTTCTATGTCAGAAGACATAGTTTCTCAGTGTATTGATCAGCTGTATGACAATGATTTTGCTATACAACTAGATGAATGCACAGACATTTATTTGCCTATATTTGGAATAAGGAAATAAAGGAAGACTTTTTTGTTTTGCAAAGAGCTGAAGACAACAGCAAAGTCAGATGACATTTTCAAGCTGTTATATGATGTTATGATTTCAGCAGAAATCAGCTGGGCTAATTGCCTTGGGCTCTGCACTGATGGAGCCACAGCAATGACCGGAAAGCATTCTGGCATTGTTAAAAAGTAAACGCTGTTGAATCTCATGCTATTTGGATGTACTGCTTTTTACACTGAAGTGCTTGCTGCAAGAGATGCTGCACCAGGTCTTCACAGCGGTAATGCTCATTAGTTTTATTAAATCCAGAGCAACAAACTCTAGGTGTTTTGCTGCACTTTGTGAGGAGGTGGGTACAGAGCATCATTTCTTGCTCATGCATACAGAGGTGAGATGGCTATTTTGAGACAGAATGCTTGCCTGTATATTTAATCTCAACGAAGAGTTATGCGCTCTTAGTTGATAAGAAAACTGAACTTGCTTGAAGTGTTGAAAGCTGACATGTGGCTGGCAAAACTGGGTTACCTCACAGACCTATTCAATGAAATGAATAAGCTGAATAAAAGTTTGGAACACTAATTTTTATTGCCCAGTGTGAAAGAATTGAGGCATTCAAAAGAAAACAACTCTAGAAAGTTCATGTCTGTGGGCTCACTGCTGATAGCTGTGAGCTCTTACATTCTTTCATTCAGGAATGAAACATGGATTTTGATGTCATTAAACCGCAGCTAGCAATGCAGCTGCCTGGTCTGCTTAACAGATTTAATGCTTATTTTTCTGAACTCACAACAGAACAAGCTGCTACACACGTGTGCACTACAAACCCCTTTAGTGAGAAGATAGAAGCTAAATTTCCATCCAATGTCCCATCAAAACTGTTAGAAGAAGTCATTGACATGTCATCAAAGACATGCTGCTGGAGCCATTTTGGTGTGAGGGTTCTAATAAATACATCACTGCTGCTTCTGCAGCACTGGAAGGTGTGATTCCCCTTTAGAACCACCTACTTATGCAAAACTGGATTTTCAGCCATGCCATCAATGAAAATGAAGTACCGAACCAGAATGAACATTGACCATGGCATGGGCTTCTACTTGTTAAAGATACCCCTGCATCTTGACAGAATTGTTGATCAGCACCAACAAGTTTCACACTAAGTAAATAAAAATTATAGTATTCAGTTTACTTGTGTGCCTATCTTATCCCTTTTAAAATATGTTATACATGTGTGTAGTTAACTATATAACAATCCATTAATACAGTTTTTAATCTACTGGATATACAGAAAAACTGTTGTGACATAGTTGGGCCTTGGACGACTTATAGCATTTTTGGGAAGGTAGTTAAGGACTGGAACAAATTACCTAGGGAGGTTGTGGAATCTCCATCATTGGAGTTTTTTATGAACAGGTTAGACAATCATCTATCAGGAATGGTCTAATTATTATGTAGCCCTGCCTCAAGGGCAGGGGACTGGACTAGACATATTGAGCTCTTTCCAGTCCTACATTTCTATGATTATATTAAAGGAAATATTATGTTTTGACCCAACTTGAAATTTTTCTGACTTTTTCAATTAGCTGAATTTGTTTTAAATTATGTTTTGTCTGGGTCCAGAACTAACATTTTTCTTATTCTTGTGGCATTGCCAGCACACCAAAAAAAAATCCATTATTCTCCCACCTGTATTCTGTAAACTAGTTTTTAAGTCTGGCACTGGGCATGAAATTAATATTTTGAACAAAACTGTAGTTTTCATGTCTGAAATCCCTTACACCAAGGGTAGCCAGACTTACTGACCTGCCAAGCCAAGCCACCTACGACAATCTTCAGAAATTTTGAAAGCTGGGGTGAGCCTGCCAGGGCTCTGGACTTCATCAGTGCTTAGAGATCTTTTTCCTAAACATTCCTTGATGGTTTTGCAGATATAGAGAGGTCTATTTTTTTAATCCCTCTGTGACAGGCTGGACTCTCCTTCTGAGATGCCACCCGATGTACTGGGATTTCATTGAGCCTCTTTTGATCCACCAGCCTGGGGTTCCCACTCCCTGTTTTGCTGAATTAGGCTCTCTGGCTTCTTACCGCACTCATACACATACATAGAGGTAGGACCACACCCAGCTGCAGCCACAGACTCCCCTAGCACTGACATGCACTCCCCTCTTGGGAAATAAACCCAAAATAATACTGTCTTGCACTGTATAGAAAAATCCGCACAGCGCAAGCCCATCAAAATCCATCCTCAATGTGAAGAGAGATGTGCATGACTTCTTGCCCCCCATTAGAAATGACATAAACTGGGTTTAATAATAAAATAAGTTCATTAATTACAAAAGGTCAATTTTAAGTGGTTAAAGGGATAGCAAACAGAACAAAGCAGATTACCTTAGTAAATAAACAAAAGCCGCAAACTGAGCTTTACATACTAGATAGGACAGATACAAATTAGCAAATTCTCTCCCTGAGATTCTTAAGGCACAAGTTTCCCGGTTTTCTTACTTTCTTTCTAAAAATCCTTCTAGCTTGGGGCCATCACTTCCCACAATTCAGTCTTTGTTCCTCTGGTGTTTTCAGGTGTGGTGTTGTACAGACAGTGAGGCCCCCTCATGTTGTCATTGTCCCTCTTTTATATCTCCCCCTCCCACACATGCTGGAAGGCTTTTTGGCTCTGACCTGGGGATCAAACCGTTCCTATTGAGTAGAGCTATCTCTGAGAGGTTTCTATTGCACATAGTTCCTGGGGTAATCCTTGTGTGTGTGTGTGCATTTCCTCAATAAGCCACTAACATTGTTTGGCCTCATCCAATGTAGCACATTTGAAATACAGAGACACAGTCAATATTCCCAGCTTCAGATACAAACATGATACATCCATACAAATTGGATGAGCACATTCAGTAAATTATAACCTTTCCAATGATATCTTACAAGACCCATCTTGCATAAAGTACATCTCAGTTATATCATATCCATATCATAAGCATATTTCCATAAAGAATATAGAGTGTAACATCACACCCTCACTCTCCATTTCAGTGCGAAGTCTGAGCTAAAAGTGTCCTCTAAAAGACATATGAAGGGGTGGCCTTTGTTATACATGAAATGAGCCAGAGTCTGGTCCCAGTTTCAATGCTGTAAATCCACAATATCTTCACAGAGGTTATGCCAGTTTTAGACTAGCATATCTGAACCCGGGAGCTGGGTCAGTATATCCATAGTCGTCGGAAGAGCTCATGGCAGGTCAGCATTTCTGTACCCTCTGCCTAGACCCAGGCAGGGCTGTCTGTTACCTGCTGGGTACTGCTTTATCTACTGGGATTGGCATAAATATTTCAGATTTTGAAAATAAATGTATCTTTAAAAAATAAGTAAAGGAGGTGAAGTGCAGCATCATTTATTCATGGAAATGTCTGTAAGTGGGTGTATCATTTATTCATGTATGCTTCTGTCCTTGTCCCTTTCTCGGGATCTGGAGTGGAGAGAATGCCTGTTCTCTGGTTATAATGCAGCAGTGATAGTTGGCTGTTCTGGTACAGGTGTACTGGGCATCATTCATATCCCAGCAGCCTGCTCCCCTACCTGGTAAGGGCACTAAGTGTGAGTGAGAATGATCCGTGGTGTTGGTGAAATAAGGTGGATGAGGTAATATCTTTTATTGGACCAACTTCTGTTGGTGAGTGGTCTTCACCTGAGAGTTTGGTCAGTGGTCTGCTGGGGCACGTGGGAGGACCTTTGTTAAGTTAGGCTCTAGTAAACGTTTTATCTTTATACTTCTTGTAACCATTTCTAACTTTTGTGCTTCATTACTTGCACTCACTTAAAATCTCTTTGTAGTTCATAAACTTGTTTTACTGTTTAGCTAATCCAGTGGAGTGTCTGATACTTTATTTCAAATAATAAGCAGGCATATTATTCCCTGAAAGGAAAATGGAACTTAATATGTACAAATATACTGTCCTGGAGAGGGCTTAATGCATGATTGGAAGATGCTCAGTTACTATGAGCAGGATAAGACCCTGAATAGACTAGAATACATACTGGTAAAGCAAATAAGCTGGTCAAAGTAAGTTGATATCTAAAGGTCCATGGAGAAAAGAAATCAGCCTAACTACTTAGTTGGCTTGGGACTCAGTCACTGAGTTTCTGGGTCTTCTTCACAGCATTGCAGATGTTGTGCTTTGGACAATGTGTCTGAGGGCAAATCCTTTTGCAAAGAGGATTGCATGCTGTGGGTTTGGTGTGGCACTTTGTGTGTGCGGGTCAGGGGTGGTCTTTTTAATTTCACTGGGATTCTCCAGAAAGAAAAAATATTTTTGTTGGGGTTTTTTTAGGGTGAGTAGGTCTGTGGCAAATCACAGAAGCCCTATAATATGGTTATATATATGGCTGTTCAAAGCCTCCAGGGCACAAGAGCAGGGGGGCCAGGCAAGCAGCCCCTCCCTCAGCGAGTCCCTCCAAGGCTCTGTCTGAGCTGCTGCAAGGCAAGCACCAGTGCTGTAGTGCCTCGACCAAACTCTGCCCCTGGTACACACATGTTCCTGTGTAGCGGGCTGCATGGAAAGGGCTGCCGCTCTCTGGCTAGTGGCTGGTGCACAGGTGGCTATTGCCTGAGACCTGATGGGGTGTGGCTGTTTTCCAGGAGCTGTCCTGATCGTTGCTGTTTGGTCAAAGAGGGGCCTTGACCATGTCTGTAGCTCCTGATTGCTTAATCCTCAGGAGACTTTTGTTTCCATCAACCGTGCAGCACATCACTGAACTCCCGGAATTGTCTTTGCAGGGTGTCAATCCAGGCTTGGTGTGTGATAAATGCTCCCCATCACAGGTTAGGAATCTTCTCAAAACCTCCCTCAGAACTGGTCCTGCTTCCCGGCTCTTCAGTCTGCTAGCGCTGCCTGCCCACAGCAGTGTCCAGGACTGCATGATGAGTACAGTTAGTAGACAATGGGTTAGATCTGACCTGGGTTCCATTAAGCCAAGGCTGATGGTGGAGCAAAGTCCCTCAAGATGTAAGCTGCAGTAAGGCAAGGAACTAGCAACCCCTATGGTACTGGGGTGCCTGAGAGTGAACAGCCCAGCACCTGAACTGTGTGCTGCTGCTAGGGTAAGGGTTGTGAATGGCTAGAAAGTCCAGGTGATGGGCTGATTCAGCATCTGCTGGCAGAGCTGCTATGGAGTGCACCCGGCTCCTGTTTGCAGCTCCCCCTCCCCATTGGAATCTCTGCTACATTTTCAGAGGGGTCTGAACCCACACTTCAGTCTTCGCAGCTGCACGTTTGCAGGAGCAGACAATTGGGGTCAACCAGCTGTGAGCCCACAGGATAGAATTTACAGGGACCCACAAGAGTTGAGGGTGCTGAGGATGTTTCCTGCAACTGAGGCAGATGGCTGGAGCTGTGCAAAGTTGCACTGAAGTCAGTAGGGTTCTGGGTGAGCACCCGGTACAGTCACCCACCTGTGCCCTCGCAATTGTAGGACTGGAACCCATGTCCGTATTCTGTGCATCCACAATGAGTACGGGCCCCAAATTGCAGAGGCTGTTGTTGAAAATGCATCCCTTAGGGTATTAATTTATGATTTTCAAAATCTATATAAGGACATGAAAATGGCCAGACTGGGTCAGACCAATGGTCCATCTAGCCCAGTATCTTGTCTTCTGACAGTGGCTGATGCCAGTTGCTTCAGAGGGAATGACCAAAACGGGGCAATTATTAAGTGATCCATCTTTTATTATCCAGTTGCAGCATCTGGCAATCAGAGGCTTAAGAACACCCAGAGCATAATGTGTCCTTCACCATCTTGGCTATCCTCCATGGATCTATCTTATTCTTTTTTGAGCCCGGTTATAGCTTGGCCTTCACAACATCCCCTGCCAAGGAGTTCCACAAGGGTTGACTGTGCGTTGTGTGAGATACAACTTGTGACAATGAGGTGGCTAAATCCAATTAAACTCTGCAAATGCACTGGAATTCAAGGGACAAAGCTCCTTCCATCTGAGGCTACTCCCTCTTATAACAACATTCAGATCCACAGGTAGGTGCTAGAAACATCCAGGACACTTTGTGAACAGTAGCGAATTAAGTCTCCCAGCCCCTCTGCCATGAGCCAGGGAAGTATGGTCCCCATTTTACAGCTGGGGAAGCAGAGGCACAAGGAGTTCGAGCCACACAATGACACAGCCATCAACAGAGCCCAGATCACCTGGCCCTTACCTGCTAGCCAGACTTTCCCTGTTTCCTCAGCTTGTGCACAGCTCCCAGGCTTTTGCTGTAAAGAAACAGCACTTTTGGAGAGCTGCTACAGATGGTGACTGCTTTGGAGTTCGTGCTCTGCATCACAGTTTAATTATTCAAAGCTTGTTTCTTGCTCATGGAAAATCATTTGAAAGAATAGTAAAAAAGCAGCCCCCCCCAAAAAACCCTTCTCTTGGAAATTCCAGCACAAAATCCACTTAGAAAGACCTGAATACTCTGCTCTGTGGTTCCTGCTCCAGCTCCCTTCACTCCCTTGATTCCCAGAGACTAGGGGTCTGGTTGCTTATTCAGAAAGGTCAAGTTTTTCTTACCACATTTACCATTCTCTCTTCATTGCACACTCTAGCCCGTAGATTGTTTTCAGTGCTCTCAGCTCGGTCATGTGGCCGTTTCACTACTTGAAAAGCCTGGCGTCAGGAAGGCCCCAGCTCTGCCGTTTTCCTAGTTGCTCTCAGCTGTGTATATTTTTAGCCCTGGAGACAAGGCAAGGGACAAGGACACCTTTTGTGACAGAGCACCCTCGTTCTCTATTCCGCTGTGGGGTGATGGTGGGGACAGTGTGTGGGATGCTTTGGAAGTGAGGATATGCTCCCAGTTGGCCACATCAATGGGTCTGCAAGGGGCCCATGGCAGGGGATGCTCAGGTAATCAAGCCCTTCCTTTGAGTTGATTCAACTTCAAAACAGCCAAATAAAAATTAGACCCAAACAAATTTACCTTCTGTACACCTAAGAGCACAGCACAGTGGGGTGGAGAGGAAGACTGGGCCAGTGGCTTAGGTGGTAGGTGGGGAGCTTAGAAGACTTGAGTTTTATTCCCTCTACCAGAGCCTCTTATCTGATCGTGGCCAAATCACTTAATCGCGCTGTGCCTCATTTCCCTATCTGCCCCTGCTAACAAGCGTGGGTTCTGTATGCAAGTGGCCACCAGTTCAATACACACGCACAACCTCTGCCTTGTACTTGTTCATGGAAAAATGTATATGCCTGCAGGCTCCCTGAATTTCTAATGAGGGATTCCTGTATCACTACAGGCTGTCTGTGTCCCCATCTCCTGTAGTGACGGCGGGGCTGGCTGGTTATCTGAGAGTCTGCACACAGCTTCTGTGGAGCTACATGGACTCAGGTGGGCCTGAGCTTGCCCTATTGACATGGAGAGCAAGGCTACGCTGGAGCTGCATGATCCACACAGCATGTTAGTGCTGTTGAGTTCTAGCTGCACATCACTGATAAACTTGTATCCTACCGTGAGTCATTGCCAGGCAACCCAGAGATGTCTTAGGCATAAGTTGGCACTTATGATAATCCCCTGGCCAGACCTCCTGCGCAGTGGTGATCAGTACATCCGGGCAGACAGGGTGTGAGTTGCTCTCTTCATTGCTGCTAACCCCTTCTATTCTAAACCCCTCTTGATTTTTTCCACAGGCTTAATGAAGGTCTGGTTGCCCACCTGAGATCCTTTGAGACTGGAAACACATATCAGTTATCTGCCGCAATGTTGTGATGCCTGTGGGATTGACCTGCAGCTGGATGATAGCTGGGTACCCAAACTCAGGCCCAGGGAAGCAAACTCCTAATCGGCAATCAACACCAATAATCTCACTGCAGTCACCAAAATACCTTATAATCAGCAGGGGCTGGAATATCTGAAAGTGGATAGGCAAACCGCACACAGGGAGGTACTCGCTGGGTTACTTTACAGCCACAGGCCTGGTTGGCACTTCATTCATTCGCAGCGGTTCTTTGAAATGGGAATTTTTCTGGTGGCTGTCAGAGCTGAAGCTTTCAATAAACACAATTGAAAAGTAAAAAAATTTAAGTCTCTAGCACAGGGATCAGCAACCTTTGGCTTGCAGCCTGCGGAGGTGAGCCCCCTAGTAGGCCAGGCCGGTTTGTTTACTTGCTGCATCCGCAGATTCTGCCAATCGGGCTCCCGCTGGCTGTGATTTGCCACTCCAGACCAATGGGGGCTGCGGGAAGCAACAGCCAACACATCCCTCAGCCCGCGCTGCTTCCCGCAGCCTCCATTGGCCTGAGATGGTGAACTGTGGCCAGTGGGAGCCGCAATCGTCTGAACCTGTGGACGTGGCAAGTAAACAAACTGGCCCAGCCCCTCCAGGAGGCTTACCCTGGTGGGCCACGGGCCAAAGGTTGCCAATCCCTGCGCTAGTGCTTTTGGTTGCAAAAATAACTTTGAGAATGCAAACTAAGTATAAACTGATACCGTGATATCTGCCTGAGTCCACAGACAGCCTGAAACAATAGCTCTCAGAGATGTGAACTTTCCCAGTTTGCTTCAATGGGTTGTTGACTCTGAAGTGGAATGATGACAATTTAAAGGCCAACATTGTTAACTATTTCACGTACTGGAAAGGAGAGGAACAGTTTGGCTCACTTACACACCCTTCATTAGCTAAAAGCGGAATCTGACCCATTGCCACACTGTGATAGGGTCTACAGGCCCCACACTGAATCAGAGCTGGCAGTGGGGCCGTGCTGGGCAAGGGAAGCCCTGCCCAATGGTTCTAGTGGCAGAACAGTTTAAAAGGCCAGTGGTTGCCCTGGAAAAGGGGGAATGAGCTGCATGTGGTGCTGGGAAACAAGGCTGATGTTACCAGCTGTGTCAAGAGGGGCAGCAGCTTTGTGAAGGCTGCTCTAGCAGTGGGGACTTGGTTCCCTCCCGCCACTCCCTCCCAGAGCCGAAAGCCCTATGTGTGATTGATTGACCAGGACACCGAGAGATGAGGAGAGTCTGCTGAGCCAATGACCGTGCCCACCTAGAGGAGCTGCAGGCTGACAGGAAGTGACCTGGGGAAAACACAATTTGGGGTAACCCAAGAGCTGGGTTGGATCTTTGATAAATCCCTGGGGCCCTGGGCTGGGACCCAGTGGAGTGGGGGTGAGGTGGCTGGGTCTCCCTATCTTGCACCCCCATAGTGACAGAACCTCTGGGGAGTGATTGGGGCATGCAGGTTGATTGTGGCTGCAGCTGGGGCCCCCTGTGGCATGTCTAAGTCAGCAGAAACTATAAGGCCACATCCTGACCACTAGGCTGACTGATCATCAGATCTTCCTGCTACACCTGCTAATTTCCTTATATGGGAGGTGATTCAGTCCCCATCCAGGCTTCATAGAATGGGACTGAAATGTTACCCATTGCTTGTGGGAGAAGGGGACAAGGGAAAGGTGCTTGTTTGCACACATCTAATCCAGCATAAGATCCCTCCTCAGCAAGGGCTGCTCAGACTCCACTCCCTTTGGCTCTGCTCTTTGATCTAGGGATGCGGCGGGTCAGAGTCCTTTGAAAGGAGTATGAGGCAGATGAAAGCAGGCAGGATCCAACAGGCTCTGTTGGGGTAACATGAACTTAGGCCGAGGAAACAAACCCAAGAGCCCTGACAGGTTCCTTGGGCACCAAGTGAGACCTCAGCCTGATCTGGCTGGCAGTCCCTCAGCAGGCACACGCAGCCCTCAGCCAGCAAGTTGGATGCAAACACAAGACCATGCACTTGGGAGCCTGGCTTTGTGCATGTGTCACATCTCTGGAGTGAAGATGGCAATGGCAGAGCCTTTGTCGCCACCATCGTTATATTTCCTATCCACAGTGGCCCCTCAGCCCCAATTGTCGTTCCATGAACTGAACTAAACAGCGATGGCGCGAAAGGCTCTGCAAAAGGATGGAGATTTCAGCCTCGTCCGCTTGGCTAGGGTCCAACTGTCTCCCCAAGAGAAGAGTCTACTAAGCAAACTCAGCAGAGTCAGTGAGGGTCATATCTCTGCTGCAGTCCATGCAGCTACACCAGGGATGCGTCTGGCTTAGTGTGTATTGTGCCTTTAAAACAAGAAGGAGATGGGGATGGGGAATTCCTCCCTGATCCCAGTGCATGCTGGGAAAAGTGTCATGGGGAGGGAAGATTCCTCTGTTCCCAGGCAGTAGATCTTGAGAGAAGGAGACGGAGAGAACTGAAAGTCTAGGAGGCTGCAGCACAAGAGGCGTATGGAATGGACCATGCTGGGAGTTCCCCCCGTCGCTCTGTGGCCTGGGAAGACCTTCCTAAGGGGAAAACCACAACAGCTGTTGTGAATCCAACAAACCCCAGCACTGGGATGAGGAACATAGTCAAGGTGGGCGTTGTTCCCCGCATATGAGTTCTGTTGGATATTGAAATAGCGACATGTGCACCCAGCAAGGAGCAAGACTGGGCGAGAAGCAGTGAGCCAGGCAGTGCTAGGGGTCAGAGGCTGGGAAGTCCATGCCATAAACTCAGAGTGCGTAAAAGTGGAGAGCCAAAGAGGGAGGAATCAGGACATGCTGGAGCCAAAGGAACTGTAGGTCAAGACCTTTGCTCTCTGGTTTCAGGCCTCAGGCCTCAGGCCTCCTCAGTGAACATCTCCATGTGTTACAGTGCACTTCAGGCCACCCCTAGGAAAGGTAAGTAAACTGCATGGATTGACTCTGGCTCTTTATTCTCTGCCCTGCAGCTGCTTTCTGCTCCTTTCAGCTGGTTTCCTTATGACAACAGCAGCAGCAGCCACAGCACAGCCAGCCATGATTGCATTTCCCCTCCCCACCACTCCAGAGCAATCATTCAGGTATGTCACTGCCAATCATCCTGATTAAAACCTTGACATTTCAATTCAACACGCTTCTTGCTCCCAGAGTAACGCGGCAGGAGAGCAGCGCTTTGCTCACTCTCCAATGGAATTGTGTACTGTACATAAGTCGGGGACACCACACCGATAAAAAGTTGTGTGAAAATCCAGATGGGGCCGGTGTGGTTATATAAATCTTTGCTGGTCTAATTTGGGGCATGTAACCACAAAGGTGAGGTGGCTTAAACTAGTATTTGCTTAGACATGTTTGGTCATAAATCATTGTCCAGTTTCAATGACTTTGTACTTGAATTAAACTCTTGGGGCCGATTAAGTCCTTCCAGTGGGTTTTTACCTCTCCAGCTAAACAAATACTTGATAATAAACCATGAAAATCCACTGGTGATTCTGCCCATTAACAATACAAGGATCTCTGGGGGCATGGTTACGCTTACAAGATTATAGCACTATTGGTTATAGCCGTCCCCTTATACAGTAATATGAATAGCGCTATTGTATGTCCACACTTAGATGCACCAGCGTTATAACATGGCCACATTTGCGGCACTTAATGCGGCATTAAGAGCAGCGCATTAGGGCATGTATCCCACAGTGCACCTCTTCCCGATCTGGCGCAATGCCTTGTGGTAGGGGGGTGTCACTTGTGGGGCATTCTGCATCCTGTTTCAACTACCCATGATGCTTTTTGGCATATCCCAGCAATCCCTGTGTTTCCGTCCACCTCAGGCGCCATCTTTCAACAGTTGCAGCAAAGCGCGCTCCATCTTCCATTTTCGTGTGCCGCAATGAATCCAGAACTGCTGTGGAACATGCTGACGACTGTCGCCAGCACATCTCTGTGTGCAGTGGAGTTAATCCTTGACATGCAGGATGACAGTGATGAGTCTGAAGACGAGATCGAAGCGGTGAACGCGTTTGACACGAAGCTTCTTGTGTCATTAACGGACATGCTCATGGCCGTTGAACACCGGTTCTCGGCACGGGAAACGAGCACTGACTGGTGGGATTGCATCGTCATGCAAGTCTGGGACGACGAGCAGTGGCTGCAAAACTTTTGCATGAGAAAAGCCACTTTCATGGGACTGTGTGCTCAACTCGCCCCCGCCCTGCGGCGCAAGGACACCAGATTGAGAGCTGCCCTCCCGGTGGAGAAGCGGGTGGCTATCGCAGTCTGGAAGCTGGCTACCCCAGACAGCTACCGATCGGTGGCCAGCCAGTTTGGGGTGGGAAAGTTGACCATTGGAGTTGTGCTGATGCAAGTGTGCAGGGCCATTAATCGCATCCTGCTACGAAAAATCGTGACTCTGGGTAACGTGCATGATATTGTTGCTGGCTTTGAAGAAATGGGTTTCCCTAACTGTGGAGGGGCAATAGATGGGACCCATATAACTATTCTGGTGCCCGCCCACCTAGCAGACGAGTACGTTAACCAAAAGGGGTACTTCTCCATGGTTCTCTAGGTGCTTGCGGATCACCGTGGGTGTTTTACTGACATTAACACTGGCTGGTCTGGAAAGGTGCATGACGCATGCATCTTCCGCAACACTGGCCTGTTCACGAAGCTGCAAGCTGGGACTTTTTTCCCAGACCAGAGGATCCCCGTGGGGGAAGTGGAAATGCCCACAGTGATTCTTGGCGACCCCGCTTACCCTTTAATGCCCTGGCTCATGAAACCCTACACAGGGAGCCTGGACAGCAGTCAGGAAAGGTTCAACTACAGGCTTAGCCGGTGTCGAATGACTGTGGAGTGTGCTTTTGGGAGTCTCAAGGTGCGCTGGCGCTGTCTTTATGGGAGGCGAGACTTGGCCGAGGGTAGTATCTCCGCGGTTATTTCTGCATGCTGTGCCCTACATAATCTTTGTGAGCGGAAGGGTGAAGGCTTCACTCAGGCATGGTCCTCAGAGGTTCAACGCCTGGAGGCCACATATGCACAGCCAGAGAGCAGGGTTCTTAGAGAGGACCAGCGCGAGGCTGTTAGGATCAGGGAAGCCTTGAGGGAACATTTTGAGGCTGAAAGCCAGTTCTAAAGTGAGGTGCAGAGGGAGGGAGGGAGGGAGTGTGCATTCTTTTAATAGGAACAGGCATTTGTTTTTCTGTAGCCTCTAATAATCTATGTACACTTAATAAAGAAACCCATTTATTAAGAAGACAATTCATTTATTGAACAGGTACTTCGGTTGCTGAAAGAAAATATTGTGATGCATGTGAGGGGGAAGCTGGAGGAGGTGCAATGAGGGTGTCATGGGGTCAGTCAGAGATCGGAATATGTCCGGGTCTCTGAGTCTCCAGTGCCCTCACAGTGGCCATGTCCCCCGAACCCCATTTGTGGAGGGCAATAAGGCATGTTATTAGGGGTTGACTGCAATGGATAATGGTCCGGGGCTTGGAGGTTGTTCAGTGAAGGCAGAGGGGTTGGAGGCAGCTGTGGATGGTGATAACCATACAGCTGATGATAGTGGCCTGGAGGGTACTGAGGCCCAGAAGGGGAAGGGTTTTGGGGCAAATGATAATGGGGGCGGAGAGCGTGGTGCTTCTCCTCCTGAAGGGTTGCAATCCGCTGTATAGTCTCCAACTGAAGCTGCAGTAATGAGAGCAGCTTATCGGTGCTTTTCCGGCGGTGAATCTCGTTCTCCTGCCACGCCTTCTCCCTTAACTTGCTCTGGTCCTCCCTCCACCTCTGTGCAACTCGATTCTCCGTTACAGCCTGTTGCATTACTTGCTGTACAAGATCCTCTTTGCTCCTTCGTGGCCGCTTCCTCAGTCGCCTGAGCCTCTCAGCTGTTGATAAGAGCAGTGGCACAGGGCTCAAGGACCATCCTTCTAAAATAAAAAGATACATTTAACAGTGGTTCCCTTGTAAAGAGCAGACATGCCTATGATTCCCCCGCATTCCCCGTTTGCCTGTCCCGCAGAGAGCACAGATACAGCAACGGAGCCCCTGCCATGGTGAGTGCACTCCAGAGGCAAGGGAAATGATTTTTTCCCTGCCCAGACAAGCTGTGCCAGGGGTGGGGGTGGGGAGTGCCGGTAAGTTGCAGGAGCCCCACTCTGAGCAGCAGGCAGGGAGAAGGATTTCTTTCTGCCCTGAAAAGCTGTGGCGGGGGGGTGGAGTGCCTGGAAGTGGCAGGAGCCCTACTCTGAACACTGTTCCAACATTCTCCGTAGGTGTTTGTCCTGGAAGATATCTCGTTGCTTCGAGTCACTGAGGAGCAAAGGGAAGGGATTTCAATGAGATACGGCTTCCGCCCAGGGCCATATGCAGCTTGCCTATGTGCAGCAATGCTTCCCCTACCCATTGTAGCACAGTGGTGGGGACTAGTGACCGGGACCGGGACGGGGACCACGCTGGCTCTCCCGGGAAACCTGCGCAGGCACATTGCAAGCGCTCTTATTGAGACCTTTGAAGAGATTACTGATGATGACTACCGCGAGGTGATAGTCTACATCAATGCACTATTCCACATGTAGGCAAGCATGCAAGCATCCCTTTCCAACCCAAGCTGCAAGCCTTCCCCATAGAAAAGCAGCTTTACCTCCGCAGTCTGCTGCTGAGCTGGCCCCTGCAACCGCCGGACGCTGTGGCTGACTGCCCTCCTCCTGGCTTGAGAACAGCTCCTGGCTGCATGCATCCAGGGACTCCTCCGTGCCCTGGGTCACTGCCGCCTCGTCCTCATCCTCCTCCTCTTCTTCATCTTCCTCCTCTTCGTCCTCCTCCTCACCCCCCCTTCAGTAGTGGGCTGGGAAGTGTCCGTGGTGGTCGATGGAGTGACTGTAGGATCCCCACCAAGTATCGCATGCAGCTCCTTATAAAATCTGCAAGTCACCGGGGCTGCCCCGGAGCGGCCGTTTGCCTCGCGGGCTTTGCGATACTCATTCCTAAGCTCCTTTACCTTAACACGGCACTGCAGAGTGTCCCGCTCATGGCCTCTTTCCGCCAAGGCTCGTGATATCTGCCCATAGGTATCAAAATTCCTGTGGCTAGACCGCAGCTGAGACTGAACAGCCTCTTCCCCCCAACAGCTGATGAGGTCCAGCACCTCGCTATTGCTCCATGCTGGGGATCGCCTATTGCGAGGAGGCATGGCACGTGGAGTCATGATGATCAATTAGAATGATCACCTGCAACGATTCCCTGAGACCACGCCACGCAATCAATCAGATCAATGAGAATGATCACCTGCAAGGATTCCCTGAGAGCACGCCACGCTTGGCTGGAGCAAACAGGAAGGGGATTTTCAAATTTCCCTGGAACTTTAAAGGGCGGGTCTGACATGTGGTCACCTGAGTACAGGACAAAAGAGTTTGCAAGTGATGACCAGAGTGGCTCGAACGGGAATTATGGGATGGGCTGGAGGCCAATTAATGCGCAGTGGGTGTCCACATTCTTGCTGTAGCGCTACAGCAGCTGCGCTACAGCCCTTATTCCCCATGCAGAGGTGGATTAACAAGAGCGCTATAACTCAGCGGTTATAGCGCTCTACGTGCCTTGCCAGTGTGGATGGGGAGGAGGTTATAGCACTCCTGGGGGCTTTATAGCGCTATAAAGTGCCAGTGTAACCAAGCCCTGAGACAAAACCTTGAATTCCTGTCTACACTCAGAGCTTGGCTACACTTGCATGCAATAAAGCCACTCAGAGTGCTCTACCTTACTCCCAGTCCACACTGGCAAGGCATGTAGAGTGCTCTGACTCCCTGGTTAGAGTGCTCCTGGTACTCCACTTCAGCGAGAGGGATAACCTCTGATGTGTATTGGGTGAAACGCCACAGTGTCAGTGTGAACTAGGTTAGTTACTGTACTCTGATTGACCTCTGGAAACATCCCATAATCCCAAGGCCACTCTTCTCATTGTTGTGAAATCAGCTGCAGGAATGTGGATATGCCCTTTCAAAGCTCCATTTCAGACAGCAGCTGCTTAGCTGCTCCGAGACAAAGCAAAAATTTACTGTTTGCTTTGAGTGAGTGAGAGAGAAACAGGGAGGGAGGGGCTCTGAACTTACAAGACAGTGTGCTCTGTGCTATCACACTCTCAGCACCCCAAAAACCCACTCTCTCTCCCCGCACATACACACAACACACTCCCTGTCACACTCCACCACACCCCCCGCATATGAAAAGCACATTGCAGCTGCTTAAACACTGGGATAGCTGCCCATATTGCACAACTCCCAATGTAGCTGCAAGTGCAGCAAATGTGGCCATGCCAGTGCGCTTGCAGCTGTCAGTTTAGACAGACTTCAGCGCTTTCCCTAGTGTGCTCTCCAAAGGCTGGTTTAACCCAAAGCTCTCTACATCTGCAAGTGTAACCATACCCTCAGGGTATGTCTACAGTGCACTTCAAGGTGAGATTATATCATGGATAGATGCACATGCATTAGCATTGCTAAATATCAGCGTAGACGCAGCAGCATGGGCTAGCAACACACATACATACCCAGGGGCGTGGTACACTCGTACAGCCCATATTGAGGCCTGCACTGTTACATCTACACCGTTTCTTTCAGTAACGCTAGGGCAGGTAAAGCTAGCATGGGTGTGTCCACCTGAGCTGCACTAACTCCTTGAATTGCAGCGTGGACATACCCTTGGAAATCAAACTACTGCTAACCGTGGGTTTTAGCCATAGGTTCATCTGAATTAGTATTGAAAATGGCATACGTGCTAGCTGGGAGAATGTGTGCACTCTCTGCTTAAATCTATAGCAGGAAACTAGGTGGGTAGAGGGGAGCTGCAGGTTCTAGGCAGAAACTCTGCGGTGATGTGGGGGAGAGATAGAACTGCCTTAGACACTGCTTGCTTTACTCTCATAAGGTTTCTTGTTCATTTAGAAGGAAGTGGTACTCTGATTCGTTGGTATTGCTATTCGGCAATACACAACTGCAAACATTAGCCAAAGCTGAGGACCTAGGGCCGGATCTTAGTTCCCTTTATGCCCCTGACTCTGTATAGGCTCCTGAAAGCTGCTAAGAGAATAATATAACCCAAGATGCCATATTAGTTCTGAGTTGCATATCAGTCACTAGAGTAAACTCCTCTCAGCTGTGTCTGTGGTTCACAAATAATGACAAAGCTGCTGTAGAGATAAATTTCCAGCTATACTTGACCATAGCACCTCCTAACCCACTCCATTTCCTGGCCTCTGGTGCCAGGGGTATGGCCACGGGAAAAGGGTGTGTGGTCATGGTGTCCTTTAGTCGTTGATCAACAGCTATGACCTCCTGGTCTCCTACATAGCTGATGTTATTTAGAGCAGCCCCGAGGTAGCTCTGATTTATGGAGTGGGCCAGCCTGGCAGACGAATAGGGTGTCTTACAGGTACATTTGAATCCCTCCCCCCTGAAATGTGACCTGCACCCTGACTCAGTGGGTCTCTGTGCACCCCTTGGGGTCAGGAGAACATCGGGTCTTCATGCACTGCCTGCACCTGCAAGCACTGCTTCGATTGGCCAGAAACTGGCCAATGAGAGCTGTGAGGATTGGTGCTGGGAGTGGCAGCAGCACGTGGAGCCACCTTGCCTCCCGTCAGGGGTGCACAAAGACGTGCCAGCAGCAGCTGTCCACTTCTGGTAGCCACGTGGGGCCATGGCAGGCAGGCAGCCTTCCTGAGTGCGCCACTGTGCTGCGGGACTTTCAGGGGCCAGGAGATCACGAGGGGGCAGCCAAAGAGCCTGGCCGGCCAGACAGAAATGGATCAGGCCTGCTGGCCGTATTTTTCCCACTTCTACTCTGAAGCACCAGGCATTGGCCACAGCTGAAGGCAGGCTCTGAGGTGGTACAGTGAATCCTCTCTTCCCAGATGCTTAGCTGGTGAGTCTTGCTCACCTATTCAGGCCAAACTGATCACCAGATTGGGGGTTGGAAAGGAATTTCCCTCCAGGTCAGATTGGCAGAGATCTTGGGTTTTTTTCTTCTTCCTCTGCAGCACGGAGCAGGAATCACCTGCTGGGACCATCTGGGCATATCCCACCTAATTAGCTGCCTGTCACTGCAGGGATCTGAGGCATTGGGGGCACCATGGTCTCTCCTGCTCTCTGCTTCCCACACACAACAGCTTGTCTCCTGGGGTCTGAAATGTGGACAAGATATTTGGCTCTGGTTTGGTCAGATAAAATCAGAGTTAACTTTTATCTTTAGTAGTTTCTAACCAGGGCACGGGGAGGGTGAGTGATCCAGCGAGTCAGCGACAGAGCTGGTAATACAGCTGAGGAGCCTTGACTTTGAGAGGCCCCAGGCCTTAAGACTAGACAGAGCATTGTCACCAGCGGGTGCCAGTCTTTGAGATCAAGAGAGGAGAAGGCCCTTGGTGCTGGGAGCAGGCGAGACAGAGCAGGAGGAGTCAGCGCAGAGGCTGTTCCAGCAGCAGAGAGAGGAGGGGGAGCCAGAGCAGCACCATGAAAAAGAACAGGCACAAAACTCAAGGCAGGTGTCCCATGACGGGGCGATCACAGCTGCATCCCTGCTGTGAAATGGCCCCCTTGGTGCCCTGAGGAGGGAGGGACAGACACTGGTTACTGGGAATTTGGACAACTCTGGATATGTTACCAGTGGGGGAGGGAGCATTGGCCTTTCCTCCCTCCCAGATCCGTTCAGGGGGGAGTGCTGGAGGCCTGAGCAAGGGGGATGGGGCAAAGTGTCTACACCGGTTAAAGAAGGGTTGTTACAAGGGTACCGAACACCCACTGAGGCCCATGGCAGACGTGGGTCAGAGCCAGGGATAGGAAGTCTGAGCTAGAGGTGCAGACGGGACCGTCAGAGACTCAGTCTTGGAGCAGCAGAGTCGTAGTCTCCTCCTCGAGCAAAATGGAGGCCTAGGATCTCTCCCTAAGAAGGATCCGGCCCCAGAAAGATTACAGCAAGGCAGGGTGGGATGCAGGGGGACCCAACAGTAGCCCACCCCCCCCCCCCCGATACAGCTGTATTCTTTCTCAGTTTCTCGCCCTGGCCAACGATCTCATTTTTTGATCCCTAGTGGTACAGCATCACCGGGCGAGACCTGTATCTGACTATCCCGCTGCTCCCTGGCTAGAGCACTGCCTTGAGAGGTGGAAGATCCCTCCTCAAATCCTTTCTCACCCGCAGGCTATGGGGGGAATAGAGTCTGGGTCTCCCACATCCCCAGTGAGTGTGCTGTCCACTGGGACCTGTCTGCAACTGCTGCTATTTTGTGTGGAGTGAGGCAGGTGCCAGATTCATTGTCCCGACAAGTGACAAGTGAGCTGCCTGCCTGGGGGTGGGTACCGGGGTGGGGAGAGCTCCTGGCTGTGGATCACTAGCAGAGATCAGCTGCTCCCTGCAGCCCTGGCTTAGGCGCCAAACTCCAAGAGAGAAGCAGGATTTACAGCTCACCCCTGGGCATTGCCATCTCCCGTTTGATAGCTGAGGTGGCTCCCTGTCTTTTGTGGGAAGTGTTAAAAGGCGCCTCCCCCCATTTGGTGTATAGGGAGCCTTGGTGCCTAACTCAGGCTCTGTGGGTCGCGGTGATGTTCCTGTGATTTTCTGGGGGTCTAAAATGTAGCTGTTGCCATGCTCAGCTTGTAGATCCAGGTCTCAGAGACTGTAGAGAGGAACGCATAGAAAAGCCCCCCATGTGGAGATTAAAAACTGTCTTCAGAGCAGGGTTTGAACAGTGTGAGGTAAATAAGGCCTCGACTTACACACTGAACAATGAAGATATAACAAAATAGTGAGTAGTGGCTCATTGAGGGAACCCTTTTCACCCCATGGACTGAGTGTGGAAAAATATAACCTGGGACCATGTAACTAAAGACCAGCTCATAATGTATACACACAAGGGGGCTTAATTAAGGATGCACAGGAAAATCTTAATTCTGGAATTTCCTACCTTTTGTGTACTTGACTTTTCAACCTTAATAACATTCTTTTAAGGTAGTTAATTTTTGTGTAATAATTTATATAAGCCAGGTGGAGACTTGGCGGGGGGGGGTCTGCCCCTGGTAGGGAGAAGAGAAGCACCGATGATGGGGCAGAGTTAAGGCTGAGGGGGATTTCCAGATTTGCACTAACAGTCTGTTAGTTTTCCCATTTGCCAATTGTCTGGCATTTTAACACCGCTCTGTGGAATGTGTTGGTTTATTTCCACCTCACATTTCTCTCAGACTTAGCTGTATTTGGGAGCTCTACTTGGGGCTTGGTTTTGCTGCCAGAGGGAGGCTGGTGCAGGGGGTTCTCTGGCTGCAGGTTAGGTTGCCCTTTGGAGCCCTCACTCTGGGCAGGTTTTTTTTTCTATGTTTAGTGAAACAAAGTGAAGGCTTCTTTGACGCAAGTCCAGGTGGTTATTTAGTGCAGTGCACACAGCTGCCAAATCCATGCCCCCGTCTTAGGGGGAACTTAGGTTCATTCCAGCAAAGGGGCCAAGGGAGATATGGCGGGTTCCCAGGGGCAGGTCTTTTGCAGAAGCTACAGGAGTTGGTTGCATCCGCCCTTAGACGTTTCAGGTCTTAAATACAAGATCTGGGGTCCTGCTGCACCGTCCCCCATCACTGTCCCCCCGCCCGCACTGCGCCGCTCTTGCCCAGATGCTTGTGATCGCCCTGGCGCCGGTGTTTAGTCTGCAAACGGCTTCCCTGGGGACGGGGGTCCCGGTCTTGCCGGGCCGGGCCGGGCCAGCTCGCTGCCCTGTCGGTTGTTTCCTGTTCCCGCACCGCCGGGCGCGGTGTTTAGTGCCGTGCTCAGGCAGTGACTAGCCGGGGCCTGCTCCGTGCCAGCCCCTCTGGCGCCGGGCACCCCGGGGAAGGGCGGCGGTTCCGCGGGGAGCCTGGCAGAAGCCCGCAGCGGGCGGAGAACGGCGCGCCGCGGCGCGGGGTCTGTAGCGGCGCCCCGCCAAGCAGGGGGCGGGCGGGAGCGCTCCCCGCTCGCGGCCAATCAGGCGGGCGCGGAGGCGGGCGGGGAAAGTTGCCCGCTGGAGGCTGGCGGCGGTCGGCGGTCGGAGCGCGAGGAGTTGCTGAGACCGGCTCCAGCGCAGCAGCCCCGGGGCCACCCGCCGGAGACTCCCGGGCGCCTCCCTGCCGAAGGGGACATCGCGGGCTCCAGCCGGAGGCGATGCTGGCCTGTGCGGAGATGCTGGCAATGTGCCTGCTGTCTGCCAAGCCCGCCCCCGGCGCCGGCGCCGGGCGGCCCGCGCAGCCCCGCGGCCAGGGGCTCTCCCTCTTCCACGATGTGAGTAGGCGCGGGGCGCGTTTCCCCTGGGCGTGTAGCGGGGCGAGCGGCGTAACGGCCCCTTCCCGCGGCTCCCAGTTCCACGGGGCTCTAGCCCAGGCGAGCCGGAGCCAGGAGCCGGCGGCTGGCTGCGAGCCCTGGGTCCCACAGGGCAGGTAGAATGCACCGTAATGGAGACTTCTGGCCGGGGCTGCAGAGTGTGTGTGTGTCCTTGTGTGTGTCAGTCCGTGTGTGTGTCCGCACACACCCACCGTGATGCGCACCGTCAACTATCCGTGACCAAGGGGCACCTGCAAAATCAGGGGCACAAGCCGCCAGTGATGTGGGCAGACCAGGTGCGTGAGTACAAAGGACAGAGAAATATGTCTTTGCATCCCCACGTTTTGCATCCAGGATCTAGGTGTCTGGGGTTGAACATTTGTCCCTAATGTGCAGTGCCACCATTGGGACTGGGAAGGAATGGGAAAATCCTTGCTTTCTCTCATGGTACAATGTGCAGTTCCTAGCATTGTTCCCTAACAATACACACGCCTGTTTCATTCCCCAACTTTGCACAATGCTACGAACTCCTCCATTTGGGGCAAGCTTTGGGGGTTTTGTTGCTCTTCATTGTCATGCCAATACAATAGTACGCGTTTCTTTTCCAATCAATACCCTGAGGAGGCAGGAGAAGGGAAGCAGATTTTGGTTTTTTGAGCTGATCAATTTTCATGACCAGTTTGGAAGCTTAAGCCCCTATCTGAATTATGTAAGGTAACTAAACCTTCAGCTGCTCCAGGGGTAAAAGTCACAGAGCTTGGTTTAAAATCTCGGCCAGGAAATCTACGTTAACAAAGGTTTATTGTAGCTGGCAGTCAGACACTTAATATGCATGATGGAGGGTTTTCTAGTCCAGCTCCAAAGATGACTGCCAGCTGGGAAACACTGGAAAGTGCCTTTGCTTTTAATGTGCCCTATTTGCTGCAGTTGTGGGTATGGCCTGATCATTGTGTTCACTGCCTCTCTCTTAGAGTTAAAAGCAGCTTTGAAGTAATGATCAGATTTAAGGCTTCCAGCCCTCCAATGCTAGGAGCTGGCTGAGAACAGCTGGCCCGGCTCCCTGTGGCTGGAGGGGCAGTGGAGAACTTTCTGTTGATATCTTTCATCTTGACATTCAAAGCAAACAGCTCATTGTGCTTGATGCTCTGCTCTCCTGAATGTATCCGAGAGACGGTAAGGGAAACCCCTGGGGCTAATTGTACAAAAGTGAGGTGTATGAAATGTTTATGATGCTGGTGTCTCTTGGCACCTCTAGCTCGTTGTGAGCAGTCTCCATACTCTCACTCCCAGGCCATGGTTACACTTACAGAATTATAGCGCTTTTGGTTATAGCGGTCCCCTTATACAGCAATATGTATAGCGCTATTGCGTGTCCACACTGAGACGCGCCAGCGGTATAGCATGGCCACATTTGCGGCACTTCAGGCGGCATTAAGAGCAGCGCATTAGGGCAGGTATCCCAGCATTCAGCTGGGTGCAACGTGCTTTTCAAACGAAGGGAGTGAGGGGGGACGTGTTGTGTGTATGCGGAGAGAGAGAGCCAGTGGTTTTTCCGTCCTTCTGAGAGCCTGTCAGCGCGTGTCCGTTCACAGAGGGCTTTGTTTTCACACAGGCTCCCTCCTTAAACATTTGCATTGCTTATCTGCCAAGTTAAGAGAGAAACTCTAAAGAGGTACTTCCACATTCCTCCAGCCGAGTTCAAAAGAAAGGGAAGAGCTGTCAATTGCCTTAAATGGCTCTAGGCATCTCAAGAGATCACTTGTAGCACAGTGGGTGTCCACCTTCTCACCCTAGCGCTACAGCCCTTATTCCCCATGCGGAGGTGGATTACCAGGAGCGCTATAACTCTGTGGTTATAGCGCTCTACATGCTTTGCCAGTGTGGACGGGTAGTAGGTTATAGCGCTCCTGGGGGCTTTATAGCGCTATAAAGTGCCAGTGTAACCAAGGCCTCAGGCTCTGCCACTTCAGTCTCTTGCTCTCCAGAGTGGAAGAAGCCTTTAGGAACAAATGGCCAGTTGGCTATTGGATCTTTGCCCTCAGTCCTTTCTCTTGAATTGTGCCTGCTGTGGAACTGCTTCCTAGTTAGACAGTAGCTCCGAGCTGTGGAAACCCCTGCCAAGGCATTGTCTCCTCCAGAGGGTCTAACGGGTACCCCCAGAGTGAGAACGTGGCCTCCTGCTGCCTTCTGCCTGTGGCTACAGAGTGACCCGCTGGGCTTCATGCACCTGAGTCACCACCAAGAGACCTGGATTCAGAAGATGTAACTGAAGTACCAGCTCCGGTTATGGGAGTGGATTGATATTTTCATTTTCAAACACGCAGCATTTCAGCTCCCAGCTTCTTGCCTGGCTGGCAAAGTGCTGGTCAGTCCTTTTTCAGGCAGAGGCCACCTCTCCCCTTCCCCCCTTTCCGAGCAAGCGAGGTGCCCTTCCTTGGACAGAAATCAAGCTGGTGGTGGGGTGGCCCAGTAGCTAGGGGGCGGTTTGATGCTGACAAATGGAAATGAAATCAAAGCTTCAGCCCTTCCCTGAGGCATTAGAACAATTTATAGCCAAGGTAACCACCAGGGAAAGAGTCCAACAGGAGGAGCATGACTTGCAGGTCCTTGGGGCATTGCTGGGACTGGAGCACAGTTAATCAGTGTGGTGCAGCCAGAACCGGTGACATCTGACCAAATAAATTGTCCCTGTTTGCACCCATCAATAAATCTGCAGGATTTTGCTTTGAAAACTCTAAACTGAGACTAGACAGGGCTGAGGATATGTTATTACACTGGGAGCAGTGTCATTATGTCTGTTTTGGCAGGAGCAGCTAAATTTCTGACTAAGAGTAGAATAGACATTTGGGTTGGGATTTGCAATGGACCCTAAAAGAGTTAGGTGCCCAAATCCCAGGTCAGCAGGAGCTGAATGCCCGATTCCCAAGGCTTCTTTGCAAATTCCAGCCTTTGCAGTTGATTTGCAATGTATGGTGTTTACAGCTGCACACATATATGTGTAGGTGTCTAACTTCTCATGTCAGGTGATACACATGGGACGTAGTTGCTCAGGTACCCTTGAGGTGGGCACAGTGTAAGAGCCCTTATAGAATCACATGAGTTAGCATATGCAAATACCTGCATGTAACTGTCCATGCTGAACTTTGAAAATCTGGCTCTGTTTCAGAGAGAAATAAGGTGGCAGAGTGCAGTGGACAGCAGGCCTGCCAATACCAAGTGTTTTAAAATAATCACAATTCAGGCTTCCAAATATCATATGTAAATAATGATAATAAATATTGGGTCATTTTTAGTTTGTATTCTGGTTTCAGATCTGTTAGGGGTCATGTTTTCAAGCTTTTCTTTGCAATCATGTTGGGCAAGAAACTCACTTTAAAAAGAGCTGAGATTCTCATGTAGTCACGACTCTGGAAGCTGGGGCTTTAAGGAAAGCACCAAATAGTGTGAGACTCATGATAACATTGTGAGAATTGTCAACTGCAACTGTTTAAAAGTGACACCTATTAGTGCTTCTCTAATCCACCTGCTAAAATATTGACCTGCTGTCTGTTTTATCTGCTGGAATTACACACCCTATTCTAAACAGCTCATGAACCAGTTGAAATCAATCCTGTTTGCTAAGGTAGGGGTGTGTGACAGACACCTCAAAGACCAGGTGTGGCCCAGCGATTTCTAGAATACCATCCATGGCTCTCTTTAGTACAGAGGTCCTGTAATATAAGATCCCAGCATGTGGTGCTCAGTCTTGATCTCAGTAGCAAGGGCACTCATCTGAAGGTGGAGCATTGCATGCTGGGAAGCATAGTCACCGAGGGAAGCAATTTAGGTGTGCCTCCGAGACTGAAGACTAGACCAAGAGCATCTGGGCAGCTTTTAGGGTGAAATCTGCAGTTCCTGTGCAAAGCACAAGTAAATTTGGGTTGCATGGGGGATGCCATCCTCCCTCCACCCACAGGCAGGGTGCGGGATGCGGATTTAAACCTCGCTGGGGGTTTGTGGCCAATGGATTTGTGCAGGCTGCAGCCCCATTCTCTCTGTGCCTTTCTCCTTTGGCTCCTCCCCGCAAAACTCCTGGGAGAAGAACCCCACAGAACTCCCCATCATTGCATGGCTGCTCTGCCTCCTGGGCTGCACTGCCGAATGTGGTAGTTTCACAGCATTTGGCTTCTCAGCAGTCCGAGGGGCCGAGAGCAGCGATTACTGCCCAGCACCAGGGTGCCTATGGAGAGGCCCAGCCTGAGTACACCTGGCTGCTCATCTCGAAGACATTGTCAATGCAGGTAAGATCCTGCCACACCTGTCCACGTTGAGTGGCAGCTTGCTATGCCAACCATCAGCTTCGGGGGAGCTACTTGTGTAGTGAGTGGCTATTCACCCTGAGTAAGAGTGCTGGAATCAGGCCCTGTACCTCAAGAGCAAGATGAGAATGGGATGAGAAAATCAGGGACGAGGCTGCACAGCTAGTAAGCGGCCCCTGACTTTACAGCTGTGAGAGCCTGCGTTTGCAGTTTCTGTCCTGGGGAAGGTCTCAGGGAGGGGCGCGGGGAATGTCTGAGACATAACCCAGGACCATCCCAAGGCAGTGGTATGTTTGCAGGGGGAAGCCATGGAAGTTCCGTTTCTCTCTGCTCACTGCTTCCCAGCAGCGAGCACTCAATAGTTCCCACCTGGGAGTGTATTTTTCACTTCTCCCTCCATTTTGCTGTGGTTTGCATTAGCACTTGCTAAATATTGGTCTCTGTGCAGGTGATGGCTTCGACCTTGTTTCTCCCAGGCAGGGGCTAGCAGCAATTGCAGTCCTTGCACTCCCCTAAATACAGGACTGCACAGCGTTAACTACACCAGAAAGGATAGGCAGATGGAGGGCATCATGGATGTCCCCTCCCCCACTGCAGTGACTTGGAGAGGAAGGAGGTTCCAGTGTTTAGGGCTCTAGCCAAAACCTAGGTTCAATTCCCAGCTCTGCCACAGACTGCCTGTGCGATCTTGGGTAAATCACTTAGTCTCTGTGCCTCAGTTTCCCCTCCATATAGTAGGGATAATAGCCCTGCCCTAGATAGAGCTATCCTCAAAACACATGAGGTTTTTTGAGGATAGATCTATTGGGGACTGTGAGGCACTCAGCTACTCCAGTAATGGGGGGCTTTATCTAGATAGAATACACAGAGCATCCTCTTAAGGAGCAGGAGCCCTCTCTGTGGCTTCCACTTCACCTCATCTCTAAAGCAGCTGAGAGATGGGTGGGTCACTCCTGGACCCCTGCATGGGCATCAGGGCAGAGCACCATCCTATATGTTTGTTTCAGAACAACCTGATTGTTCCAGAGAAGGCCGGTGTGAATTAGAATCAGAGCGAGAGATCTCAGCCAGCGCTAGTGCATTACTTGGCCCATTGCTTTCCAACTCATTCTGCACCTCGCGTACGTTCCTGCTCTATCGGATGGTCTAGAGTTCCCACAGTGCGGCATTTGTAGGGAAGATTGTACGGAAACCTGAGGCACTTACCTAAGCTGGAGCCCCATCTCTGATCTGGCTCTACTGGAGGAGCTGCCCAAGGAATAAAGGGGGAACTGGACTCAGGGAAGTGATAATGTGACAAGGAACTTCTTGCCTCTAAATCCACCTCCTCTCCAGCTGGGGTGAGCATAGTAACTTGCTTTTCTTAACTTCTTAAGAACATAGGTGTCATGAGTTTGCAAGATAGTCCAGTTCTCAGCAGACCTGGGCATTCAAATGGTAAAAGATGCCCAAACTGAGACTAATTGGCAGTTTCATTGGGGAGACTAAGGATGCTAAGACCTCTCTGCCCCTAGCCCTTTTGGCTCACATGAGGGGTGTGAGGCGTGTGGACCTATTCTGTCATTGGAGGACTTCAGTCTGTCGGACTGTCAAGTCAGCTGGATGGAGCAGGTAGAGCCCCACTTGAAAAGAATGGTCTGGCTGATGAATGCTGAATGTCAGTGGAAATCCTCTGGGCAGCTGCTTTATTACCAAACCAGTTCATCAGAGTACATTAGCACAATTAACACCTGAGGCACAAAGCTTGTCACCAGCAATCCTAGAAACATCCAGTGGCTGCCCTTGTTCTCACAGCTTCCCTTGGACCTTTTGTTTGGTTTCTCTGCTCATAGGTTAGTCCCAGAGTCGGGTGGGAGGATTTTAACACTTCCACTTTCAGCACTAAGTAACTGGACAACTTCCAAACAGCTTCACTGAGCTTGGCTGTGAGCAACAGCCAACTTCCTTCCATGTCTCCTCCACTGCTAGCTGCGCAGATCAATACATGTCCACAGCTGGAATGATAAGCAAGAGTGTGTTACACATGAGAGGTGTGTGTTAATACACTGCTAGTCTAGAGACACCTCTCATTGTGCGTCTTCAAGCACTTTACAAACATCAGTTAAATGAGCATCACGACCGTCCCTGGGGTAGACTGAGACACATGATGGTGCTGGGTAGCTAAGTGTAACTGTAATTACCCCTGTTTTACAGATGGAGAAAGCGATGCAGAGGGATTTTAAGGGGTGTGTCTTTACAGGGTCTCTGCTTGTTTCTTTCCACATGTCTTGTGCAAGCAGGTGCCTGCTTTATCAGTTCTAACCCATGGGCACAGGCTTTCAGTTGGCTGACCCCAGTGGTGCAGATCCACACACCTGTGCCCTCAGAGGTCTTAGACTAGTGTCTGGCAATGCACACAGGAGGTGTCTGCACCTGCCAAGTGGGGCTGCATGCATGTGTGTGTGGAGAATGGCCTTTGAACATGGATCCTTCAATGACTTGCCCAAGGACACCCTGGTTTAGCCCAGGACAGCCAGGAGTCATTAGCTGTACCAGGAGTTGGACCCAGAAATCATAGTCTCCTCCTCTTTGTGTTACAATCCCCCACCACTCCAGCTGGTACTAATTAACACCCACCGCTGGCTCCCACAACCCCCTGCTGTCTTCTCCCATCCACTGCTGGCTCTCCCCTCATCCCGTGCTGGCTCCCCTAACCCCCTACTGGCTCCCCCTATCCACCGCTGGCTCCCCACATCGCCCGACTGGTTCCCCCAACCCCATGTTGTCTCCCCCATCTCCCACTATCTCAGCCCACCCTCTCCTGTCTCCCCCCACCTCCTGCTGTCTCCCACCTATCCATCGCTGGCTCCTCCGACCCCCTGTTGTCGCACCTCATCCACTTCTGTGTCCCCCCTAGCCCCTGCTGTCTCTCCCCTATCCACCGCTGGCTCCCCCAAACCGCTGCTGTCTCCCACATCACCCACTGGCTCCCCCATGCCCTGCTGGCTCCCCCCATCCATCGCTGGCTCCTCTCACCTCCTCTGGCTTACCCCTATACAGTGCTGGTTCCCTCAACTGCCTGCTGTCTCCCTCAGCCACTGCTGGTTCACCCCACCTCCTCTGGCTCACCCTTCCGCCAGCTCACCCCACTGTGCCCAGGTGGGATTCTTAGTGACACACATAATAAGGGTCAGAGACTGGCTGCTCTGCAGACTGTGTGCTCCGGGGTCCAGAGGCCTGGCATGACCGGGGGACGCAGGGGTCCTGGGAAAGCTGTCAGGCGTGCGAGGGTCAGACTGTCAGCAGGATTTATCCAGCCAGCTCAGTAAAATCCAGAGCTCATAGCACATTCTGGGGGGTGCCCAGAGGTCCCACTGGGGAGCGGGGTTTCCTCCCGCCAGGCAGCCGAACAGCCGTGTAGGTAGCTACAGCTTCTGGCCTGAGAAATCCTCCCCCGTTTGCTTGGTTTGTTCTGTTCAGGAAGCCGCCTGGAGGAAGCTGCTTGATGCCACAGGGGTCTCGGGGCGTGACATGATTCCAGGCTTCCCTGTTTGCTCCTTCCCCTGCCCCTAACCGAAGGGATTTTAAAAACGAGCTAGTTACGCCCACACAAAAGGCAAGGCCAGACCGTCCCGGAGCTCAGCCGAGGACTTGCTGCCTCGGAGCTGGCAGCATGGTGGCTTCATTCCCGCAGGAAGCCCAGGTCATCCGTGCAGACAGCCAGGAGTTTAAAGGCCAGCGATCCTGGGATGGGTGTGGGAGAGGGAAGCGGGAGAGGATGCCGGCTGAGTGTTGGTAGGGAGAGCTGGCAGCAGGTGGCGCCATGCAACAGCAAGGGAGGCTGGAGAAGGAGCGGGCGCTGCCAAGGGACAGGGAAATAAAGAGGGTTATTGTTTACGTTGGATCTACATCTCCATGTTTATGGTGGGGCTATTGGAGCTCGTTCCAGTGCGGCATGCTGAGCTCAAGGTGAGGAACGGATGCAAACAGGCAGCAGGCCTGTTTAACATGATCCTGGCGGGTCTCTCTCTGGGCTGCTATGGCCGATGTACTCTGGAGTCTTGTGCCAGCCTGTAACCCAGAGGCATTGTGCAAGCAGAGTGCACCCACAGCAGAAAGGCTAGAGTCATTCCCGAGTCTGTGTGGCTCGGTTTCCATTCTGTCCCCTGGCCCCAGCAGTGTGTCTCGCATGAATGCGTCCTCACAACCCCCTCCTAAGGGCCGGATCCAGGCCGGTACCCTGGGAAGAGTGGATGAGAGGCTGTACAGTGGCTGGAGTCCTCTAGAGGATCTGACCAAGTCAGCCAAGCAAGCACCATGCCAAGCTTGCAGAGTGGTTCCTCCTCCAGACTCAGCCTCTGCCCTCTAGTGCAGAGAGAGGCTGAGGCAAGTCCGTTGTCCTAGCCTCACCACGCTGCCTTTAGGGTATGTCTGCTCTGCAGATGGGAGCATGATTCCCAGCATGAGTAGATGGCATGTAGCCAGGAGGGCCAGAAGGGCTCGTACGCAGGCTGTTACCTCCAGCTACACTACTATTTTTAGCACACTAGCTTGAGTAGAGCTGGCCCGTGTCTACCTGAGCTCTAGGATGGCTATGCAGGAGCAACGACTGGTCTCCCCAATGTGACTGGCCACTGGAGATTGAGGGAAGGAGAGTTCCTTGTGTCCTATCAGATGTCATTGGGAGGGGTTTCATTGTCCCCATGAACCCTGCTGAGCTGTCCCAGTGCAAGAAATCCAGGCTGGGCGCTCCCCCCTGGGCCTGGCTGGAAATCAAGAATTCCCAGTTCATGGAACATTGTGAGGACTCAGAATGTTTTTATTCCATATCGGGATGAAACCGAGACCTTGTGCCATTTTTTGCCCCTTACACTACAGAAGCCCAAAGATTAGGGTACCCGGCTGGGCTGTGGGTGACTCAGGATCAAGACTCTGTTCTGTCTGATTTAGGCACCTAAATATCTTTGAGGATCTGGACCCAAATGGCTTGCAGGCTATCCAAGGTAGGACCCATCACTTGAGAGACAGCTGATTAGTCACAGGTGGTGTCTAGCCCACCGCCCTTAAAGAGCCATCTCACCCTGTGACACTGACCTGGATAGACCTGGCTTTCGCAGATCCCTGAGTTTTCCAAGACACTCAACAGCCTTTACAAACCATGGGCCAGGTTTCCACAAGACCCCTGACCAGACTTGCAGGAGCTCTGCGCTCAGAGATGAAGCCAGATTTCCAAAGGAGTTCAGACCCTTGGCTTTTTGGAAAATCACCACACTAATTTTGGAGCCTCTGTGGGAACTGAGCTCTTCTGTACAGGGAGGATCCCCTGGCCCAGATGTGCTGGCTGCACATGGTTGGTGGCTCTGTCAATAACCGGAGCAGCTCAGCCTCAGATGCCGCAGGGGAGCAGAGCCGCACAGGAACGAGCCACTTTTACAGAATCTCTGTTCTTGATCGTCATTGCACCTTGAGGTCAGTCTTCAGACGGTCCTGGGGCTCCCTTTGTAGTTCAGAGAAATCCAAGTCTTTTCAGGAAAAGGTGAAAGGTGGCTCTGTGCTGGAGGCTCGGCTTTTGCTAATAGCCTCTGAAAGACAGAAGAAAGTCTTTCTCTCGGGCTGTAGGCTGTGAAGCGTCTTTATGCTGAGACAGCACGAACCTTCCAGCTGGTGCGGTGGCAGAATCGTGCACAGCCATAGCAGATGGGGTGTTCATACAGGATGGCCAGAGAGCCTTTTTTCTAATCTTTTCCCTGTTCTGCCTTTTCTGTAATTTTCCCAGATGACCCTTTCCTCAGCATTTTCTACCCCTGTCCTCCACCACCACCAACAGGGAGATTCATTACGGCAGCAGCCTGTTTTCCTCACTGCTTTTGAATTCTAGTTTCTTGAATGCCCAGTGTTCTGCACAATGGGTGGGATTTTCCACTGCTCCTTAGTAGCCCCTAGAAGCGACTTTCCTACGGCACTTGGTCACTTTGGAGGATTGCATCTGTTATAACCATACAGCTAAGGGTAGCCTAGAATTCCCCCTTACCTGTAAGGAGTTAAGAAGCTCAAATAACCTGGTTGGCACCTGACCAAAAGGACCAATGGAGAAAGAAAATACTTTCAAATCTGGGGTAGGGGAAAGGTTTTGTTTGTGCTCTTTGTTTGTGTGGGGGTTTGCTCTTGGGACTGAGAGGGACCAGACAAAAAAATCCATCTCCTCCACACAATCCTAAGACAGTCTCTCATATTGCAAAAATTGTAAGTAGAAGCCAGGCAAGGCGTGTTAGATTATCTTTTGGTTTGTCTTATAAATTTTCCCTTTGCTAGAGGGAGGTTTATTCCTGTTTTTCGTAACTTTGAAACTAAGGCTAGAGGGGGTTCCTCTGTGTTTTTGCATCCTTTGTTACCTTGTAAAGTTATCTTCCATCCTGATTTACAGAGGTGATTCTTTTACCTTTTCTTTAAATAAAATTCTTCTTTTAAGAACCTGATTGATTTTTTCATTTTTCTAAAGCTCCACGGGTTTGGGTCTGTGCTCATCTGTACCAGTTGGTGAGGATATTATTCTCAAGCCTTCCCGGGAAAGGGGGTGTAGGTCTGGGGGGGATAGGAACTCCAAGTGGTCCTTTCCCTGATTCTTTGTCTAAATCACTTGGTGGTGGCAGTGATACCAAGGGCAAGGAAGGATTTGTACCTCGGGGAAGTTTTTAACCTAAGCTGGTAGAAATAAGCTCAGGGGATCTTTCCAGGGCCATGGTCGTGGGACAGAGCTTCTCTGGTTTTGGGGCCAATGTCGGGAGAGAGAAAGATGGGTTGTGAGTGCTACAGTTGGGGGCGTAATGCGGCAGACCTTGGACTGAACAGGGCGGGTTCACGGGAGAAGGGGCAGAACGGGGTGGGGTCGTGGGTGGAGCCACAGGCAGAAGGGTCGGAATGGGGGAAGGACTGGAGGTGGAAGAAGTTGGGAGGGGCCCCCGCACTTGCTCTGGCCCAGGGCACCATGAAACCTTAATCCACCTAACAGACTAATGATGGGAAACACTGTTCCAGAGCCACTATGGTGAGCCATTGGGTTTGTAGAGCCATGCAACAAATCAGGGTCTTGGGCTTCTATGCCTGTTCTTCCCTGACGCGCTGTGTGACCTTTGGCACATCACATGACCTCTTATACCCATTCTATAGACAGGCAAACAGCAGCCAAGTAGTGCTTCCCACCATGTTGTGTGTCATATGTGATATTACTCAAGAGTGCAGGAGCTGAGGTCATTACCACCCCTGCAAACAAAGTGCCACTCTCTTGGCACTGGGTCTTTTCCTGGGTCTCAGCTAGGGCCCAGTCCTGCAAGTCTTACTTGGGTGAGCATCTCTTATTCATACATGAAGTGATGGACCAATGTGCATGAGGAAAGGCAGCAGGATTAGGCCTCTACTGGCGAAACAGGCTGAGTATTCAAACTGAACAATTATTTTTAAAGGGGAAAAATATACCTGCTTCGGGAATTGAATTTAAAAAAGTAGCTTCCTTTAACAATGCAGTCCCTCCCACAGCACTTAAAATAGAACCTTACAAAATGGGGAAAAAAACCCACTCCCTAACTGCCTAGCCAAAGGCTAATTTGGGCTGTGTGGAGAGGATTGCGATTGCCATTCTCTAGGCCATTTGAAGACATCAAGATGGCATTAATTAGGGTTCCTATTATTAGAGTGCTTTGTTCTCAAGGAATCTAGCTGTGGTAGGATGGCAGGTTATCATTTCACCTGTCAGATTTCATCCCTGCAGTGGCTCACAGCAATGAAGGCCTCATGCTCTGCACGGAGGGGCTGGGTTTGCTTCTCACACCCAGCCTGCACTCTAACAGAATTATCAACTGTCTACCAGGTAACGAGGGGACACAGCATTCAATTGTTTTTATTGACCAATGCATGGGTTGAACGCCTAGCAAGCACAGGCCCCATGTAACATCCTGAGAGGGCCTCGGGATCACTGCCTCTGGAGGTTCTTAAGCTATTGCTTGATTTTTCTTTTTGGGAAGTGGTAAAGAAGGGGAAACCGGCAGAAGAGGTTCATTCGCCTGTTGTATCACTCTCCAGATCAGCACCAATGGATGGATTGAAAAGGGAGAGGCTGTATTCGCGGCTGGTGTAGATTGGCGTTGCGCCATTGACTTTAATGGAGCTGTGCCGTTTTACACCCGTACGGTATATGGAGATTGGAAATAAGCACTTGCCTCTAAGCTCTGAATTCTGCTCAGGGACTCAGATGCTCACAGATTAGCACTAAACTCAGAGATGGTTTCTGTCGTGATGTGAATTCAAAATATGCCATACAAAGCAGGAGACGTAGCTCCACCAAAGGCAAACGCCTTCGTTCCTCCCCTAAGTACTGGAAGCTGTTCTGAGCAGGACAGGATCATTGTAAATGCAGCAGAAAGACTGTGGGAGAGCCTCCCTGTGCCAAAGTGACTTTCACCCCAATGTTCAGGGTCTGCAAAAGGACATGCATTACTTAGGTCTCATTTCCGTGCTTCCTAGGTACAGGCACCCTTGGGGAACAGGTCTGGTTAATGGCTGAAAAGTGGAAGAGAACTGATACACGTACATATAATAAAATAGGGGCTGAGAGCAGGGGTAATAAAAGAGATGGGTCTGAACCAGATAGATCAAATCTTGCAGTGTTTGGATGCTGGGCGGCGGCAGGGGAAGGTTTGACTCATTGTAGAGTCAGGGACCAGTTAGAGCATTTGGATCTGGACTTGACCTTCCCCTAAGTTCAGGTGCAGTTATCTGTCTGGGGACTCTTGTACCTCCCGCACCACAGGGTCCGAGTGCCCCACAGATATTATAAGTTTATCATCATGGCACCCCTGTGATAGGGAAGTACATCCTCACACTACAGATGGGGGAAACCAAGGTGCAGAGCGATTAAGTGATGAGCCGAAGAACACAGAGAGGGTCAGTAGCACAGCCAGGAATTGAACTAAGTTGTAGGCTGGTATCCTAACCACAAGACCAGCCTTCCCACTTAGAGCTTGTTAGCGTTCAGATCAAGCTCTAGTTAATTAGACCTTGCGCGTACAGCTCTTGTACACTGGTGAGTGTCTCCAGTTACCCTGCAAACCTCACCATAGCACCCTGGGAGGTGCTGTACAAAAGGTTTACCTGTTGTGCTTGACAGACAAAGAAACAGAACCACAGAAAGATGAGGTGACTTGTTCCAGATCTCAGAGTGAGTCAATAGCAGAGCCCGGGAGTCCTAGCACCCAGTCCTCTCATTTAACCAATAGGTCACATTCCTCTTCTGGAGGATGAACCAAACCACTTGGAGAAAAGTTTCAATTTTCTGTAGCTATTTTGCATCACTTTACAGAATTGAGAAGAGAAATCTACCCCTGCTCTGGAATTCTATGGGATGGTTAATAAAGATCCATGGAAAGGATTTCATTCTCTACTGAGTTCTGTAGGGGTTTATCGTAGAATATCTGGGGTGGAAGGGACCTCAGGAGGTCATCCAGTCCAACCCCTTGCTCAAAACAGGACTAACCTCAACTAAGAGCTTGGTTACACTGGCACTTTATAGCGCTATAAAGCCCCAACGAGCGCTATAACCTCCTCCCCATCCACACTGGCAAGGCACGAAGAGCGCTATAACCGCTGAGTTATAGCGCTATTGTTAATCCACCTCCGCATGGGGAATAAGGGCTGTAGCGCAGCTGCTGTAGCGCTACAGCAAGAATGTGGACACCCACTGCGCATTAATTGGCCTCCAGCCCGTCGCATAATTCCCATTCGAGCCACTCTGGTCATCACTTGCAAACTCTTTTGTCCTGTCCTCAGGTGACCACACGTCAGACCCGCCCTTTAAAGTTCCAGGGAAATTTGAAAATCCCCTTCCTGTTTGCTCCAGCCAAGC
>ML677360.1:5511276-5727884 GCA_007922305.1 Dermatemys mawii | reverse complement strand
GAAACACAGGGATTGCTGGGATATGCCAAAAAGCATCATGGGTAGTTCAAACAGGATATAGAATGCCCCGCAAGTGACGCCCCCCCTACCACAAGCCATTGCGCCAGATCAGGAAGAGGTGTACTGTGGGATACCTGCCCTAATGCGCTGCTCTTAATGCCGTATTAACTGCCGCAAATGTGGCCATGCTATAGCGCTGGAGCATCTCAGTGTGGACATACAATAGCGCTATTATTATTGCTGTATAAGGTGAGCGCTATAAGCAATAGCGCTATAATTTTGTAAGTGTAACCATACCCTAACACTGTTTTGTTACCGAGGAGACCAGTCTGTGAAGTGACTGTCTCTCAGTGTAAGGTTGTTTCCCTTTTTACGTTTTCATTATAATGTGACTAAAAGTCACACAAGCTTTGATCAGAGATGACCTTTCGAACACAATACAGCTGTTAGCACTCATTATAACACTGCAGCTTCTTTGGCGTGACTTACACATGAACAGGATAGACTGTAACCTACATTCATCTGAAGTCAGCCAAATGTGTACTGATTTCCAGCCATTACCAGAGGAATGAAGCGTGGAGGGAGATACCCTTAACAGTAGCTCAGCTCATCTGCTTTTGAGGTGTGTGGGTGGCTGGTCAAAGTGATAATTTCTTTTCCACTTCCTGCCTAGTATTATCCACATTCTTTCATCAGACACAGTTTGTACTGATTTTTTTTAAATCAGACGTGAAACAGGTTACCCCATTATCCAGAATTACCTTAGCCAGAAAACTGACTTTCTGTAGCCAGTTCCTTTATCATATCGAGGATGACTCTTAATTGCATGTTGTAGTGGGCACAGAATCAACTACTGCTCTGCCCTCTCCAGCGGGGGAGGAGTTTTGCTCTGGGCGGGCTGCTGTTAAGGAAGATCATACAGGGAAGGGAAGTCCCATTTCCCTAGTACTGTTATTCAGGGATTTTTCTCATGGGTGAAATGTGGGAGGTGCTGCACTAAGTGCTTAAGTCTGTTGTCTTTTTAAGCAAGTGTGGCCTGGTGGAGGGTACATTGGCCCAGAATGGGCCTCAGTAGACCACGATTCTCTTCCTGGCTCCACCACTGGCTGAGTGACCATGGGTGAATCACTGCTCTGTGCCTCAGTTTCCCCCTCTGTAAAATGGGCACCATGATACCGCCTTCCTTTGTAAAACACTCTCAGATCTACTGTGGGGAATGTCCTCTCTATGAGCTAGGTGTCATGGTAATTATTTTGTTTAAAGGTGCTGAAACATTGAAAACTTTGAAGTAACAACTATGGTCACATGCTAGTTGCATGTTGAAGGCCACATATTGCAATCTGGTCCTTTCTAGTTTGGATCCCTCCATGCTTGCTACTCTAAAGCGAGCAGAGGAACAAAAAGATGCTCTGTGCACATGCTGGAGTTTGCTAAATCACAGGCATCCTTGGGGCTCTGTAGATTAGAGGAGAGAAACAGCTTGAATAGTTTGGAAAGGAAAATCTTCTCTTAGCAAACCCATCCCACAATGTTAATTAACACTCCAAGGCTGTGTCTACACAGCAGCAGGGAGGCTGCTTCCCCCTGTGGGCAGGCAGGCACATGCTAGCTCTGCTCCAGCTCGTGTTCTAAAAATAGCAGTGTGGCTGCAGTGACATGGGCTGTGGCTTGAACTAGCCACCCAAGGTACAATCCCAGCCAGCCCCCATCACATGCTCAGGTAGCTAGTCTGAGCCACAGTACTTACCACTGCGTTGTAGCCATACCCCTAGTAACTTGGGTAGATTAGCGCCTTGTTAGAGGGCTGTGAACTGAGTATCATGAGTTGCTCTGCAGCAGGGATTGGTGCTTTTCTGTCTCGTGCAGGAATGAAAAGATGATGCCCTCTGTCCCCAGTGTTGTTACAACACATTCTGTGTTTTTCTTTTCAGGTTTTTCGACGAGCCGATAAGAATGGTGAGTACTCAGGACACTGTATCCTATCCCTGTTCCCAACCTGCCTGTAGGAGAGTAGATTTAGTTCTTTCCCTATGGAAGTGTCTGCCAATAAAGTGACAAAGAATAGAAAAACATCTCATCGCCTGTGAGAAAAAGAGCTCTGAATCTTCCCATCCTCCTTCCCCTGCTGCCTCTGGGAAAGCCTTTAGGGGAGATAAAGAAATGGAGCACAGGAATCCAGATTAGACCAGGGGCCTACCTGCTCTATAAATGTCTTTGACAGTGGCCCGTGCAATAGCCCCCGCTCCTGGATAATTATGGGAACCCACTGTGACTGGTTCCCTCTGGGGTGCCACCTGGAACTGAGGCTCCCTCTCACTGTGTGCTGCTGTGACAAGCTGCAGACACGCTCCTGGTCTTACACTTCCACCAGCATTCACACAGGCAGGGACAGACCCTGCTGCAGTTACATGCAGGCTCTCTGACCAGCCACTGCATGTGAACCAATAATAGAGAGGCTATACCCAAAATAACCCCAGCTTTCCAGCCTAGGACCCCAGAGTGGTACTGTCCTGCCCCAGCCCAAACTCTGACCAATATGAATTTATTATCCAGTTCACCTCCCTTTCAATGTGGAGAGGAAATGCAACAGCTTCTCTGGCTAAGATTCCCACATGCTTCACTTCAAACTGACTGGTTTAGATTAAAACATAAAATAAATTTTTAAGTGGTTATAGGTGATAGGAAACAGATAAAAGCAAATTACCTAGCAAATAAAAAAGCACAAACTAGTATATTAAGCTTAGATAGGTTGGATATGAATAGCAGATTCTCACCCTACCTGATGATACAGGCAGACTTGTAGATTCTTAAGGCACAAGCTGCATTAGCTTTACAGCTTGATTTTTCAGGTCTTCATAGGCTAGAAATCCCTTTAGCCTGGGTTCAGCACTTCCCCCGGTTCAGTCTTTTTTCCTCAGGTGTTTCAAGGAGTCTTCTTGTGTGGGGAGTGAAAAACAGATGATGTCACTCCCTGCCTTATATAGCTTTAGCGTATGATGGGAACCCATTGTTTCAAAACTTGGTTCCCAGACTCGTTTGTGGAAAACTACTGACATCCCAAGATGGAGTCCAGAAACATGTGGCCTGGTCATATGCCCTTGTGGAGTCATAGCAGCCATTACTTACAGGCAGTCTGGAGAGTTCTCAGGAAGGCTCACCAGGTGGGAGACAAGCTTCTCTTAAGGCCTATTGTTTTCCCTAATGGCTCATTGCTCTGAATCAGCCCTTCCCAACCAGCTATCTATTCTGAAGGCATCTTGTCTACTAGGCATTACCCAGGTGTAACTACATTTGAAGTACAGATACATAGTCAGTATTTATAACTTCAGATACAAAAATGATACATGCATACAGATAGGATAATAATATTCAGCAAATCATAACTTTTCCAATGACACCTCACATGACTTTATCTTGTACAAAAGGCATCATAATTATGTCATAACTATATTATAATAATATTACTATAACGAATATGGGGTGTAGTATCACACTCACTCCACCCCCAAAAGCTGGAAGCTGCTGGCTATGCCGGCTGGACTCTGATGGGAATATGTCTGTATTTAAGAGATGAACCATGTAGGGACAAGGGTCCTCCTGGGAATCACTCTGCCGAGTGGCCCTGACAAGGCAGGGAGAGGAGACCTTGCCTTACAAATGCATTTTGTAGCAACAGCAGCCAATGGCTCAGAGCCATATTCAAAGGGGAGCTGTGGGCTCTGATCCCCTGCACCCACAACTGGATTCCTGTCTGTTTCCTTTCTCTGATCACTTGTCAAGCAGCATCTGGTTGCTACGTTTGCTGGCACAGGAGGGGAAGAACCGTATTTTACTCTTTTCCTAGGGTGACCAGATAGCAAGTGTAAAAAATTGGGATGGGGGTGGGGGTAGTAGGTGCCTATATACGACAAAGCCCTCAACATTGGGACTGTCCCTATAAAATTGGGACATCTGGTCACCCTCCTCTTTTCCACTGTTCTACAGCAAGGCCGAGGATAACAGTCATTTGTGTGCCTGATGTGTCCCATGACACTTTTTGCAAGCATTGGGTGTTAGCCCTGGCATCCTCCTTAAATGCCAGTTTGGATAATAATATGATGGCTCCCTCAGGATGTGACCACTAGTAGGTAGAGCAGGGGTCTGGGAATCAGGACACCTGGGGTTCTGTTCCTGGCACTTCCACTGACTCATGGTAACTTCCATATCTCTATTTCTTCATCTGAATTGCCACTCACTTACACCAGTGTTACCCCACTGGTGTCTTTGGCATTACCGCTGCTTTACAGTGTATGAATCAGAGGGGAATCAAGGCATAGAATTCAGAGGCCAAAGGCTTATTAAACCCTCTTAATTTCTCTTTCTGAGCTGGGTTATTCCCTTTGGTTTGGTTAGCCCAAGATTTTCACCTGTGGCAAGTGATTTGGGGAATCTCAGTTCTTAAGAACCCACTGTGAGACAACTGGTACGCTGAGCCCTGATCCTCTGAAAAGCAGGCCCCTTTAAGGTGCCTCGCATTGGACTGCTAAAGACAGACCTGCGTAATTGCCAATCCCTTTTGAAAATCTTCACTAGTTTGCTGTCGAACTTAGAGGGGTAGTCGTGTGAGTCTGGAATTGCAGAAATGACAGAGAGTCCTGTGGCACCTTAAAGACTAAGGTGCCACAGGACTCTTTGTCACTTCTGTCAGACTTAGTTTGAAATGTCCCCAGTGATGGGGCTTCAGCAGCTTCCTTTGGGAGACTGTTACTTGCCCAGCAAATCTCAGTGTCAGGGATTTGGTCCTTAGATTTTCCTTCTTAAAATGGGGTGATAATACTGAACTACAGGCAGTTTGCGAGGCTTAATTAATGTATGCTTACAGTATACTTTGAGGGCCTCACCTGGAACGAGCTCTAGAAGGACTAAGTGTTATTATTATTTTTATTATTATTATTATTATTATTGTTATTGTTATTTTATTATTTATTATTAGAGCTGTGCAGAGAACAGAAGTTCTGCTTGGTGAAGGATTCAGAGATTGCAAAATCTGACTTCATTCTGAATTGGAGAGAGAACTGGGGGCTTAATACTTTGGTCTCAGTTGGCTTTGTGGGTTAGTGTATGTTGATAACTGAACATTTTGAAACACTCCGAAGAAAATGTCCCCCATCCCCAATTTTTGTTTCAGTTCACTTGTAAAGTTTTGTTTTGATAAAATTCAGCTTTAAAAATGTGTTTGTCTTATAATGCAAACAAATGGGAAACAAAAAGTTCTTTCAAAAACATTTCTTTTCCCAAATGTCACAGGGATGTTTTGACAGTGTTGGGTCTCTTTTTCCTTGCTTCTCTTCCAAAACAAAGTTCCGGGGAAATCAACTTGATTTCAACAAATATTTCTATTTTGACAACCCCGTGTACTTTGATGGAATATAGTTCTATTGAAATGTCTATGGCCATCCAGAACACTCCCAGTCAGCCCATGCTTCTTGTATACACTTTACATGGCTTGCCCTGATTCACTTCTCTTTGCAGCTGTATAATTATTCCTCTCCTTTTATTTACATGCAGATGATGGCAAACTGTCATTTGAAGAGTTTAAGAACTATTTTGCTGATGGGATTTTAAGCTCAGAGGAGCTGTGGGAGCTGTTCAGTGGAATTGACAGGCATCATTCAGAGTAAGTACTATACTGTCCTAGATAAGAAGAGGTGAAGCAGGATTTAAAACTCCATTGTTTGTGGATAGGGTGACATTTGGAGATCAGGGCAAATAAACCTCTGCAATAAATATTAGGCATGAGATAAATCCACGTCTTGGAATTGTCAAATATTAAAATTCATTGAATACCAGATATGAATGTGGCAGCAGAGTCAGACATTTGGGGACAATCACGCTCAGATTTATGTGAATTCATTCCAAGCAACATCCATGTAAAATCATGCTACATTGGTTTTCAGTTTAAAAATCTGTTTCAGAAATATGCACCACTGTAAAATCATATTAGAGCTGAGATAGAAGCATGCAGTGAGATCAAAACAATGACAATTCTATGGTGTTAATGACATATGGACCTCAATTCTCATTTACAAAAAGGCTGCTTTTCCCCACCCTTTCAGCATAAAGGGGCCTTCAGATGGGACTCAGAGTGACTGAGAATTGAGGCTACTTTCAATGAAAATAGTGAGCCAAATTCTGATTTTTATAGGACAAACTGCACTTTCAAAAATGATGGAGGCCAATTTTATCCCTGATATATATCCATTTCAATGAATGGCGTTACACCAGGGAGGAATTTGGCCCTAGGCTTTCTACACCATCTGGGAGCAGCCGGACTCTCTGATCTGAGTAGATCCTTAGCATGAGCAAACAGAATCTCAGAATGCTGGGCAGGGAGACCAGAAAATCTGTCATCATTTTCATTGTCATGGTGTCTCAATAGCTCACAAACATTAATTACTTTCCCCCTCCCCAATGAGTTAACACAGTTTTCCCTGCAGTAAGACAGGGAACTGAGGCACAGAAAAATGAAGGCCAGATCCTCAAAGATATGTAGGCAGCTAACTCCAAGTCTGCTGCAAAGCCAAGAACTAAACCTAGGTCTCTTTTGCCTTAACTGCATTATAGACTCTAAGGTCAGAAGGGACAAGACGATTGATAGTCTAACCTCCTGCACATTGCAGGCCACAGAATCTCACTCACCCACTCCCGTAATAGACTCTTAACCTCTGGCTGAGTTACTGAAGTCCTCAAACCATGGTCTAAAGATTTCAAGTTACTGAGAATCCACCGTTTACACTAGTTTAAACTTGCAACTGATTGTGCCCTGGGCCGCAGAGGAAGACAACCTACCCTCCACACCTATCCCCTGGGTTATGGTAGTAGCAAGATCAGAAACCTGCTCTCTTTCCATTTCCACCATTCTGCAAGGTCTCCAGCATATGAAATACAGACTTTAACATGAGCGGTGACAGCTGTCACCAACGTGTTTGTGTTACCAGAGATTAGAGTCTGTTCAAATCTTTGCCTAGCAGCTGCATGGACTTGTGAGCTCCAAGGGGAATTCTGTTGTCAGGAACCTGATTGCTGATTCTCTGCTCTGTCATCTCCAGCAGACTTTTCTCCCCTTAGCTAGGTTTCAGAAAATGACAGCTTTTGCGTTAGACCAGTTTGTCTTGGAGGAGTGAGACTGTGAACCTTAAAGTGAGCAATGAGCATGCAAGCTAGGGTGACCAGACAGCAAGAGTAAAAAATCGGGACAGGGAGTGGGAGGTAATAGGTGTCTGTATAAGAAAAAGCCCCCAAAATCGGGACTGTCCCTATAAAATCGGGACATCTGGTCACCCTAATGCAAGCTGCATCCTTGCTCAGATGCAACATGGCTGAACCACTCAGGTAGGATGGCTTGTGAAATGGTTCCTGTTCTGGGGCAGATGCTTGGATCTGGAATGTGTTTAACTGTCAGAGCTCAGAGAGTAGACATAACTATAGAAATGGTGGCTTGGTCTGAGCTTATCTGGCATGTTAGCACTCTGCAGGGCTCTCGCATTTGAATCAGTCTCCCTGACACTCCCCAGCTGTGGAATCAGCAAGTTGTCGGTGAGATCTTCAGGTGAAAGGATGGATCCCACTTATTAAGGGGGGGTTCCACCTGCTTATGCCATCTTGCACAGTTGACAGGCTGCAAAGACAGCGCCTTCTGCATGCTGTGCAGTTTGCAGTCTGATCGGGTGGTTGATTAAGTGAGTTTTGAAGTTTGTCATGAGAGTTTAAATTTAAGAGGCACCAACTCTGGGGCTTGAGCTACAGAGCCAACTTTCCTGTGTGTGTGTGTGTGTGTGTGTGTGTGTGTGTGTGTGTGCTCACTGCTCAACCCCTTGCTCCTGCACATCACGAAACAGCTGATCAGGAGGTGCGGGGATGGGGAGGGAGAGGGAGGCGTTGATCAGTGGGGCTGCCGGTGGGTGGGAGGTGCTGGGAGCAGGGGGTGGGGAGCTGATTGGGGTGCTGCTGACGAATTACTGTGGCTCTCTGGCAATGTACATTAGTAAATTCTGGCTCCTTCTCAGGCTCAGGTTGGCCACCCCTGGATTAAATGAACACTGATTTTATTGGTAAGGAATATAAGATCGGAAGAAGAATGTCTCTCTATGTTCATTATCTGACCCCTCACTGCCACAGTATCTGAGCACTTCACAATCTCTAATGCCACACCCCCCCTTTGAGGCTGTGCTGGCTGTTATCTCCCTGGTGCAGATGGGGAACTCAAGTGCAGAGAGACTGATTGATGTGCCCAACCTCACACAGGAAGCCTATGGCAGAGCAGAGTGTCAATCTGTTAGTGATTATCTTCTACAAGGAGGACGGGTGAGGTCCCAGAGGCCTGGAGAAGGGCAAACATAGGACCTGTCTTTCAAATGGGGAAGAAAGAGGAATTATAAACCAGTCAGCCTAACTTTGATGCCTGGAAAGACACTGGAACAAATGATTAAACAATCACTTTGTAGGCACCTAACGGATAATGGGGTTATAAGGAATAGCCAGCATGGATTTGTCAAGGACAAATCATGCCAAACCAACCCAATTAACTTCTTTGACAGGGCTACTGGCCTAGTGGATGGGAGAGGCAGTTAATATAATACACAGTAAAAACTTTATCTGGCATGTTAGGGGGATGGGGGCTGCCTGTAAATCAAAAATTCTTGTTAACTAAGAGCAAGGGAGTTTGGGTGCTGGGGTCGGGGGAGCTCGGGGCAGGGAGTTGGGGCATGGGAGGAGTTTCAGGGTGCTGGATCTGGGTGGCGCTCACTTCAGGCGGCTCCCCGGAAGCAGCGACATATCCCTGCTACTCCTAGGTGGAGGTGCAGCCAGGCAGCTCTGCACACTGCCTCTGCCTGCAGGAACCATTCCCCGCAGCACCCATTGGCTGCGGTTCCAGGCCAATGGGAGCTGCAGAGCTAGTGCTCAGGGTGGGGTGAGGTGAGGCGGGGAAGCACATGAGCCCCCGTGGCCGTTCCACCACCTAGGAGTAGCAGGGATATGTCGCCGCTTCTGGGGAGCCACACGGAGCCACGTAGGGAGCCTGCCGGCCCTGTCCCAACCAGACCCCACTGAAGATCAGAAATGCCGGTTTATAGAGCTTTCTGGTTGGTAAAGTTCTGGATAACATAGCTTTTATTGTATTTTGATTTTAGTAAAGCTTTTGACACAGTCCCAAGTGACATTCTCATAAGCAAACTAGGAACATGTGGGCGACGTGAAATTACTGTAAGATGATTGCATAACTCATTGAAAAACCATACTCGCAGTAGTTCTGAATGATTTGCTGTCAAACTGGGAGGGTGTATCTAGTGGGGTCCTGCTAGTGTCTATCTTGGGTCCCGTACTACTAACTATTTTCATGAATGATTTGGGAAATGGAGTGGAAAATATGAAAGATGGAAGGTGTAGCAAGAATTTTGGAAGACAGGATTAGAACTCGAAACAAGCTTGACAAATTGGAGAATTGCTCTGAAATCAAGAAGATGAAATTCACTGAAGAGAAATGCAAAGCATTGCACTTAGAAAGGAGAAATCATAGCCACAGAGTGTAGAATAACCAGCTAGGAGTGGCAGTACAGCTGAAAAGAATCTGGGAGGTATAGTGGATCACAAATTGAGTATAAGTCAACAATGTGATTCAGCTGCAAAAGAGGCTAATATCATTCTGAGGAGTGTTGTATGTAAGACACGGGAGGCAATTGTCCTGTGCTCATTGGCACTGGTGAGACCTTCGCTGGAGTACTGTGTCCAGTAATGGGAGCCACACTTTAGGAAAGAGATGAACAAATTGCAGAGAGTTCAAAGGAGAGCAACAAAAATGTTAAAAGGTTTAGAAAACGTGACCATGAGGAAAGGTTAAGAAAACTGGGCATTTTTAGCTGTGAGACAAGACTGCTGAGGAGGGACCTGAGAACAGTCTTCAAATATGTTGAGGGCTGTTATAAAGAGGACAGTGATCAATTGTTCGCTAGGTCCATTGGGGCTCAATTGGCAGCAAAGGAGATTATAGTGTGACATACCAGGGCACAATCCAGACCAGCAGGGGGCTGTATCACCCCTGCCCTGCAACCTTGGGTGCCTCATGATGTCTTGCTGAAGTAGCTCCCACTTGGGCCACTCACAAACCCTGAGTGTCTGTGTGTAACTGCAGTTTGCCAGCTACCCCGTGGTTCTCACCAGCCTGGGTTAGACCTCTGTAGGGTGACCCCAACACATCCCCAGTCCCGAATCTTCCCTCAGACATGTATGTCCTGCACTGCCCAGCCCTTTCCTGGACACAGTACAAATATATTAAACCCATTATTCCTTTAAGGAAATAACAGGCCATCTTATTATCTTAAATAGTTACCCAGGCACTTCAATTTAAATACACTCTCCAACCCTATACACTGCAGCGTTCTGTGCCTGCACCACACTGGCATCGCACCTTGGGCCATCAGAAACTGTGGAGTTTTGCTGTGTGACTTGGGCATGGTTTGTGCATGGGGGGCTGGTGCCAAACCATCCTGGTGGTCTGCTGAAGTGACACACCATATGGGGGCCTCCAGACATTTTTCACTGTATGTGTTTTAGGTATGTCCCCCCTTCTGCTCTGCCTTGATGGGGAGGGTGAGGGCACTTGGCAATGGAGCTGGTGACAGGGAAAGGTGTGGCTAGGGGGCAGGGAAAGCAGGAGCGATTGGGAAAACTGAGTGAGAGAGGAGCAGGGGGAGGGTGGAGAGTGAGGTGGTAGGAAAATGCTTGTCGTAATAAAGAACTATAGTTAAGTGGAGTGAGAAGTGACTTTGGGTACGTCTACACTGCAGCTGAACACGTGCAGTTGCCTTACGTCCGCTGACTTGGTTTGCAGGGCTCAGACTAAGGAGCTGTTTAATTGCAGTGTAGAGCAAGGGTGGGCAAACTGCGGCCCGTGGGCCACATCTGGCCCATGGGCTAATTCTGGCCAGCCCCCATGCTCCCGGCTGGGGAGGCTAGCTCCTGCCCTCTCCCCCGTTGTTCCCCCCAGCCTCAGCGCGCCACGTGAGCAGCGCTCTAGGGAGCAGGGCTGCATGACAGCATGTCTGGCTCTGGGCCAGACACGCTGTTCTGAGCGGCGTGGTGAGGGAACCAGGGGCAGGTGGTTGGATAAGGACCAGAGGGTCTCAGGGGGTGGTCAGGGGATGGGGAATGGGGGAGTTGGATAAGGCATGGGACTCCTAGGGGACCTTCCAGGGACTGGGGGTGTGGAATGGGGGCGGGGCAGTCAGGGGACAGGGAGCAGAGTGGTTGGATAGGGTGTGGGGTCCTCGGGGATGATTAGGGGCAGGGGGGTCTCTGGAGGGGGCAGTCAGGGGACAAGGAGCAGGGTGGCTTAGATAGGGGATGGGGTTTTGGTGGAGGTTGTTAGGGGTGGGGGTCTCTGGAGGGAGTAGTCAGGGACAAGGAGCGGGGGAGTGGATGGGTCAGAGTTTCTGAGGGGGACAGTCAGGGGGCAGGAAATGGGAGGGGGTTCGATAGGGGGCGGGGCCAGGCTGTGTTGAGAGACACCACCTTCCCTACCCAGCCCTCTATACAATTTTGAACCCTGATGTGGTCCTCGGGCCAAAAAGTTTGCCCACCCCGGTGTAGATGTTTGGGCTCAGGCTGGAGCTGGGCTCTGGGGTCCCTCGAAGTGGGAGGAACTTCGCCATAGTGATGAATAACTTAGAGACAGGCTCATCACCGGGATAAGGAGTAGTTCAGTCAGCATGCAGTCACGCTCCTGAGACAGCCTCTTCGGATGCAGGTTTCTGGGCTGTTGTATGCCTGCCTTTTAGGGGCTGGACTGAACCTACCAGGAACCAGCTCATTTCAGATGACAACAACTTTCACCCACTGCTCCTGAGCTGGATTTGAACTCGTGGCCTGACGATGAAATATTCACGCATGGGGCAGGATAGTGTACTGCTGCATCTAGAATCAATTCTGAGCAATTTCTGGTCCCGTTGGAGAGATGGAGAGTCACTTTGTTCCAATAAATGCTAGGGAGACTTTCAGGTAGGTGGGCCCTTCATAACAAGGTGTGTGTGGAGGGTTCCCCAACAGCAGTTTCATTATGTGATTACATTTATTTTTACCAGACAAGCAAAATTCTCTTGAACAGGTACCGGCTCAGGCACAAAACCCACTCGCCTGCTTTTCAGTGAGTGAAAATAATGAAAAAACTAAAGATATTTTACTCCCCTAACACAGCCACTTACTGGCCCCAGGCTGTGCAGGATTTTATGAGGCTGAATGATTTATCAATACACAAAAATATCCTGTTGGCAGCCCATTGAGCTTTGGGCAGGGTTGGTTCTGGTCTTAGCCAAACGTATTAGACTTCTGCTTCACTCGGTGAAAGTCTTCACTTAGTAGGGTGACCAGATGTCCCATTTTTATAGGAACAGTCCCGATATTTGGGACTTTGTCTTTTATAGTCATCTATTAACCCCCACCCCCATCCAGATTTTTCACACTTGCTGTCTGGTCACCCTAGCACTTGTGGTGACTCTAGGTCAAGTGTTTATTTGGGGGGTGCTGTAACTTGCCCTGGGATGAGCATGTGCTTGTTAAGGGCCTGATCCCACTAGCAGACAAGTGTGGACTAGCTGTTTAGTGGAGCCATCTCCCTGATGATGCCGCTGCTGTTCTGACCCCTGCGGGAATGTACACAAGTGCTTCTGAATTATGGACTGGCAGGAGAAATGCGTTGTCTGTGATATTTGTGCAGAGAAGTCCTTTGGAGCCCCTTACGGGATTGGAGAGGGCTCTACAGTCCACGGCAGTGACTCTTAACCTTTCCAGACCACTGTCTCCCTTTCAGGAGTCGGATTTGTCTTGCGTGCCCCTGAGTTTCACCTCACTTAGAAACGACTTGCTTACCAAATCTGATGTAAAAATACGGACGTGTCCCAGCGCAGTTACTGGAAAAGTTCTGGCTTTCTCATTTTCACCATATAACTATAAAATAAATCAATTGGAATATAAATGAGGCGACAAAGAGTCTTGTGGCACCTTAAAGACTAACAAAAGTCCTCACCCACAGACAACCTGCCAACCTCAAGCATATTCTCACCAGAAACTGCACACTGCGCCATAATAACTCTAACTCAGGAATCAATCCATGCAACTAACCTCGATGCCAACTCTGCCCACACATCTACACCAGCAACACCATCACAGGACCTAACCAGATCAGCCACACCATCACTGGTTCATTCACCTGCATGTCTACAAATGTAATATATGCCATCATGTGCCAGCTTGTACCCCTCTGCTATGTACATCGGCCAAACTGGACAATCCCTACATAAAAGGATAAATGAACACAAATCAGATATTAGGAATGGCAATATACAAAAACCTGTAGAAGAACACTTCAACCTCCCTGAACACACAATAACAGATTTAAACATTACCATCCTGCAGCAAAAACACTTCAAGACCAGACTGCAAAGAGAAACTGCTGAACTACAGTTCATTTGAAAATTTGACACCATCAGCTCAGGATTAAACAAAGACGATGAATGGTTAGGTAACTACAAAAGCAGTTTCTCCTCTCTTGGTGTTCACACCTCCAGATCAGCTGCTAGAAGAGGAGCTCAACTTCCCTGATTAGAGATAACAAAGTAGTACAGCCTGATTGAATTAAACCTTGTTATCTCTAACCGGGTTCTTGCCTACTTATTTATATCTGCCCCTGGATACTTCCACTGCACGCATAGACGAAGTGGGTATTAGCCCATGAAAGCTTATACTTCAATACTTCTGTTAGTCTTTAAGGTGCCACAGGACTCTTTGTTGCTTCTGCAGATCCAGACTAACACAGCTACCTCTCTGATTCTGGAATATAAATGTTGTACTTACATTTCAGTGTATAGTACATAGAGCAGTATAAACAAACCATTGTCTTGTATGAAATTTTAGTTTGTGCTGACTTTGCTAGTGCTTTTTATGTAGCCTGTTGTAAAACTAGGCAAATATCTAGATGAGTTGTTGTACCCCGGAAGACCTCTGTGTACCCCCAGTGGTATGTGTACCCCTGACTGAGAACCATTGGTTCAGTGCACCTGCATGTACCTAGAAGTGCTGTTCCGTGAGCTGTGAATTGCACTTTGAACTGGGGTGAAAGTCTGTTTATCTTACTCTGATTTTATTATTTGCTCATGTTTTCGAGTGAGCAGCACTCTCACTCCCAAGTGCTCTCACTCTGCTGCTCAGTATAAACTACTCCAGACCTGGGACGAAATATGGGCTTTGATTATTTGAAGTGGAAGACTAAACTGCAATGGGAAAGCCCCGGAAAATGGAAAGTGAGAGTGGCAGAGGGAGTAATGTGGGAAAGAATTGAACTCTTAATGCATTCCATGGGTGGCAGACTTGAGCCCATTTATCCACTAATGCTTTAAAAACTCCTACACCCCAATTTGGATCTATTCTGGTTATGTGATAGGTATGTACCTCGTGAACCTTGTAACTGTTACTTGCAATCCCCCATAACCCAAACCCGACCCCAGATGTTCAGAACCTTCCTTCTTAACTTGTGTAAGTTGGATTTTAAACATTAGCTTTAATAAAATGTTTAAATCCACATCCTCTCCACGTGTAAGAGCAGGAGCTGAGAAGAGTGCAGGGCAGCAGTGGCCCAGATATGATCACACTTTGGAAAGACAGTCTGCCACAGATTATTAAAAGTGTCTCCTCATTCTGCTCTGACTGTTTTGCAGGTGTAAATGCATTCCCAGGGTGCATGCTTATTAAAATCAGAACTCACATTATCACCTGCCGTCTGAGGAGCTCAAACGTGCTTTGCAAACATGAATTGATTAGAGCTTGGGGAGGACCTGGAGCGACCGAAGAGCCACTCTCACCGCCTGGAGTGTGGGTTATGGGTCTTAATGAGCATGCTCTTGATGGGAACTCAGGGGGTATCTCCCTTACAACATATCCCATCAGCCTGCTGTGGATCTGAGCCGATTGCTGGAGAGACCTGGCCTGCATTAGGCAATGGGAAATCACAAGGGAAGCTGTCATAAATATAAAGGGAAGGGTAACAACATTCATGTATGCAGTAATATTAAATCCCTCCTGGCCAGAGGTACAGAATCACTTGTAAGGGATTAAGACAGCGGTTCTCAAACTTCTGAGAACTGTGACCCCTTTTTCAATCGTCGCGTGCCACGGCGGACCCTTGTATGTCTGCCGAAAAGCCACCAAATGAATTACTTTCGCATTTTGCAGCTATTTTCGGGGGACATGCCGAGCGCTCCCAAAATAGCTCAGTATGTCCGCCAAAAAGCCACCGAATGCGGAAGTAATTCTTTTGGCGGCTTTTAAGCGGCGCCAGGAGCTCGCGACCCCCTTGGGAGCGCTCGGCGACCCCCCTTTTGAGAAACCCTGGATTAAGATGCTCAAATAACCTGGTTGGCATCTGACCAAAAGGACCAATAAGAAAAGAAGATACTTTCAAACCTGAGGGGGGGAAGAGGGGAGTTTGTGTCTCTTTGTGTTGTCTCAAAGACAGAGAGGGACCAGGGCAGGAAAACCCATCTTCTAAAACCCTACCTGAAATAAGCATCTAGGATTACAAAAATTGTAAGTAAAGCAAGGAAATGCGTTAGATTAACTTTTGTTTTAGCTTGTGAATTTTCCCTCTGCTAAGAGGAAGGTTTCTTCCTGTTTTTGTAACTTTGAAGTTGAGCCTAGAGGGAAATGAGGGGGGAGCACTGTCCTGTCTCATATCCATATTGTGCTGGCTGGTTTCTATGAGGTTGTTGAGGCATCTGGTCAGGTTGCTGATTTGCGAGATGGCAGTGATCCCCATCACAGCAGAGTCCAGTGTGGGGATCCTCCCTCAGCTCAGTGCAGAGAGAGAGGAAGAGAATGGGCTAGAACCACGGACAAGGTAAGTACCCACTCTGTGTGGGCATGGCTGGGACCCCAGACCAGCAGCGGGCTAAGTGGGTCTGGCAGCTGGGATCCTGGCTGGCAGGAGCCGGTGGATGGAACTCCTGAGCGGCAGTGGGCTGACCCACTCAACCCACTGCCAGTCTGGGGTCCCAGCCACCGGCCCCGCACAGCCCGCTGCCGGTCTGGGGTTCTGGCTGCCAGCCCCTTGCCAGCTGGGGTCCCAGCCGCAGGCCCCGCTCAGCCCGCTGCCAGCCTAGGTGAATGGGACCCCAGACCAGCAGCGAGCTGGTGGTGTAAGATCAGCATTTTAATTTAATTTTAAATGAAGCTTCTTAATCATTTTGAAAACCTTGTTTGTTTATTTTACAATACAACAATAGTTTAGTTATATAATATATAGACTTATAGAACAAGACCTTCTAAAACATTAAAATGTATCACCGGCACGCGGAACCTTAAATTAAAGTGAATAAATGAAGACTCGGCACACCACTTCTGAAAGGTTGCCGACCCCTGGTGTAGACGTTCGGGCTCAGGCTGGAGCCCATTCGTGCCTGGGCTTCTCTGCTGAGGCTGCCATGGAACGAGCCAGGGGGGATCAGCTGTGAATGGAGGTTTGGGATGAGCTCACTAGGAAAAGGGCTAAGGACCCCACCACTCATGTATCTTAGAACAGCGATCAGATGGAAACCCATCAGTAATATAGGGGCACAAGACTCTATGAGTGGTGTGCATGCCGGGGGAGGAGGGTAGGTAAAGGGAGATGGCAGCAGGAGTCCCCTCTGCAGCAACATTTCAAACCAGACTTGATAAAACACTACTAAGCATGCAGTGGGGGCACTGTCCTCCATGATGGGCCACTGGGGGCCAGGGGCACGGGCTGGTTGACCTAACAGGGCTTTTCCATCTGTGAAACTGAGCTTCTGGATCCTGGGAGGTTTTCTGATGCCTGCTGTTAACGCTCCGGAGATTTCTCCACAGCCTCAGTGAGGTTATGGATTTAGCTTCCTGGCATTCATTTTGCCAAGCCCCTTGGACAGCACGTTGGTATATCATTAGTTTTAGTTTGCTATGAGTGATGCTATCCATTTAGGCTGGTTCAATAAAAGCCATGTATCTTACTGGATTGGGCCAGGCAGGGATTTTTTAAAAATTAAGGTGCATCAAATTCTCCCTTCTTTTTCATTTTGTGAGGCAGGAAATATTTTCGGGAGATTCAGGAAGAGAGACTGGGACTTCCAGAGGAAACCTGGCTCTAATACCTTTTGGATAAATGAGATTGGAAATCAGCTTGAGTTCCTGGTTATACAGAGAGACAATATGGGACATTTTTTCTCTCTCTCTCTCTTGCACTAACACCTCTAGAAAGCAGTGAAGTCCTAGAAGATTTCTCGTAAGAGATTATGGGACTCTAATCTCAGGCAAAGGTCTTCAACTTTAAAGTTGGATGCAATTATGTAAAACTTCCCATCCACTTTGCTGTGGCTGATTGACATTTTCTTGCCCTGGATAATTTCCAGGTGTTTTCTGACAAAATCCCAATGGTGTAATAATGACAGCTCTGGGCTAATTAGGGTTAATTAATCATTCATGAATAGTTAAAGCACAGCCCTGTAGAAGTGTAGAGACACTTCTGGATAAGGCCCCTAGATGTGGGGCAAAGATCTGCTTTCTGAGTCAGGCAAGGGGATGGGAGTGAAAGAGGAGAATCCCAAAGCCCACGGTCTAGATTGTCATTATCCCAGGCTGTCTTCTGGAAGAACAATGAACATGGACTGGGTTCTAGGGTCAGGACACGTGGTGTAGGCAAAGAAGGCTGTGTTCGCAGCACCCTTTTGAAAGCTCCAACACTGGATCATAGAATCATGGATTCTCAGAATATCAAGGTTGGAAGGGACCTCAGAATGTCATCTAGTCCAACCCCCTGCTCAAATCAGAACCAATCCCAGCTAAATCATCCCAGCCAGGGCTTTGTCAGGCCTGACCGTAAAAACCTCCTGCGGTAATCCATTCCAGTGCTTCACCACCCTCCTAGTGAAAAAGTTTTTCCTAATATCCAGCCTAAACCTCCCCCACTGCAACTTGAGACCATTACTCCTTGTTCTGTCATCTGGTACCACTGGGAACAGTCTAGATCCATCCTCTTTAGAACCCCCTTTCAGGTAGTTGAAAGCAGCTATCAAATCTCCCCTCAGTCTTCTCTTCTGCAAACTAAACAATCCCAGTTCCCAGGGACGGCTCTCTAGGCACCAGCTGGTGGCACCCAGCAAGAGGTGGCATTCCATCCATTTTTAGGTCAGCATACTCCACTCCAGCCGGGGTTGGTTGTTTTTTTGTGGTTTTTTGTTTGTTTGTTTGTTTTGTTTTTGATTCAGCGGCAGCGCTCTGGCCGCTTTTTTATTTTATTTATTTATTTGCTTGGGGTGGCAAAAAGGGTAGAATCAGCCCTGCCAGTTCCCTCAGCCTCTCCTCATAAGTCATGTGCTCCAGCCCCCTAATCATTTTCGTTGTCCTCCCTGGACTCTTTCCAATTTTTCCACATCCTTCTTGTAGTGTGGGGCCCCAAACTGGACACAATACTCCAGATGAGGCCACACCAATGCCAAATAGAGGGGAATGATCACGTCCCTCGATCTGCTGGCAATGCCCCTATTTATACACCCAAAATGCCATTATGTATGATGCCTTTAAATTATTGCCTTCTGATTAGTGCCGCAGAAGTATTTTCCAAGTAACCATATAGAATCATAGTAATGTATGGCTGGAAGGGACCTCAGGAGGTCATCTAGTCCAGCCTCTCACACTGAGGCAGGACCAAGTAAATGTAGATCATCCTGCTGACAGGTGTTTGTCCAAAATGCTTTCAAAAACCTCCAATGGTAGGGCTTCCACGGCCTCCCTTGTTAACCTATTCAAACAGCCTCCCTTGTTAACACTTTCTCGTTAGTGTGGGAGTGAATATTCCTGCTTGTTATGTGGCTGATTGGGGTTTGCTTTCTGAAGGGGGAAGTAAATTCCTTTTTGGGGGCAGGGATAGCTCAGTGTTTGAGCATTGGGCTGCTAAACCCAGGGTTGTGAGTTCAATTCTTGAGGGGGCCATTTGAGGATCAGGGCAAAAATCTGTTGGGTGATTTAGTTGGGGATTGGTCCTGCTTTAAGCAGGGGGTTAGACTAGATGACCTTCTAATCCTGATATTCTATTCTATTCCAGATCTTAACTCCCCTTAAATATTTTTCCTAAAATCTAACCTCAATCTCCCTTGCTTCAGATTAAGCCCATTGCTTCTTATCCTACCATGTGTGGACATGGAGAACATCCCCTTTCTAACAACTTTTTACATATTTGAAGATTATCAGACCCCTTCCCCCAGCCATCTCCACCCCAGTTGCTGAGATGTTTTCATAATTCATTTAATTCATTCAATACAATCTCTAAACCTGCCATTCTAACCCTACCTGGAATCTGGCTTTTGTGATTACTGTATATTGGAATGGTGCTGCTCCCAAACCAGAGAGCACAGATCAGCTAAACCTATTTACACACAGAAGAGGCGACGTTGATGAGGCAGATATGTGCACAAGGAACTTTGGCTTTTGGTCCCTAAGGGAAAGAGGGACAGGCATGGAAATCCATGAATACCAGATAGAAGGAGCCCACTGGAATGGAAATACGCTTTCTATTTTGAAATTCTTAGAAGTGCTGAGCTGTGATTTAGCTGCATGACTCTTCTCTGGGTTTGACTCAGTGTTAAATTACTCAGTGTTTCAATTACTAATTAATGTCTGTTAAGTAGTTGGAAGATGCCAGCATTATTAATAATCCTGGGCCTCTGCCGAAAAGCCAAAAAGGGGGGCTAATAAATATCCGTGGTGACCAGTGGTGTTGGAGCAATTTTTGTAGTGTGAGTGCTGAGAGCTGTTGAACACAACTGTAAACCCACGTAAACTTCAAGTCAGGGATTTGGCAGTACCTCCCCCCCAACACCCTTATATCCAGCATCTATGGTGGCTACAGTGGCTTTGTTGGGAACTCCTGCCCACTGGACTGAGACCCACCAGCTCATTTCGTGGACATCACATCATGGACAGCATTAGATGGCAGCGACCGTTTCTTTGTAGTCGAGGTTGCATGACGAAAACCATTCCATGTGGTGCATCCTTGACTGGGATTTGATTTGGGAAGGAATAATCACTTGAACACATACAAAATGGGAACTGACTGCCTAGGAAGGAGTACTGCGGAAAGTGATCTGGGGGTTATAGTGGATTGCAAGCTAAATCTGAATCAATAATGTACAGTGGAACCCCAATATAAAGCGCCCTGGTATAATGCACATCCGGATATAGCGCAATCATACACTGGATCTCAAGTAAACTCACTCCATGTCTTGGCACTTGGCAGTGGTGGTAGCTTCTCTCCCCGGCTGGGCCCCACACCTGTAGTCCCACAGTTCTGTGTCCCCCGCAGGCGCGGGGCCGCAGCTTCTCTGATGAAGTGGGTCTTTGCCCACGAAAGCTTATGCTCCAAAATATCTGTTAGTCTGTAAGGTGCTACAAGACTTTGTCAATTTTCAAGTACGTAAAAGGTTGTCATGTAGAGGAGGGTGACACATTTTTCTCCTTATCCACTGAGGATAAGACAAGAAATAATGGGCTTAAATTGCAGCAATGAAGATTTAGGTTGGACAGTAGGAAACACTTCCTAACTGTAAGGGTAACTAAGCACTGGAACAAATATCCCCGGGAAGTTGTGGAATCTCTGGTATTGGAGGTTTTTAAAAACAGGTTAGACAAACTCCGATCTGGGATGGTCTAGATAATATTTAGTCCTGCCTCAGTAGAGGGGAATGAACTAGATGGCCTGTCGAGGTCCGTTCCAGTCCTACATTTCTATGATTTGCCTTTATCTTGTGTCCTGATCCATGTCAGGGTGGCTTCTGGCGAAGAGGTTGTCTGGGAAGGGGCAGCTACTGCTCACCACACAGTGGCTCAGAACAGGCTGGTTTGGAGAGAGCCCTGGGGGCAAGCCAAGCAAGGGGCCATTGGATCTCTGCTTCTGCTTGGAACTTTCTCCCCAGGGCATGAGAGGGCTGGGCCTGCCTGAGGGTTGGAAGAGTTGTGAATTCAGACATCACACTCCCACTTAGCTCCCTGCACACAGGTCTGTATGGAGGGAGAAGTGAATTTCATCCTGCAAGTGTAAGGATCCCTAGTAGGCCTGGTGGGGAACTCCACCATGGACCATTGTGTGTAGGACAATACTGATTCATCAGCTTTGACAGGCAGGGGGACGAGAGAGGGGGAGCCATGGCCCTGAATAGCCCAGTGGCTGGGGCACTCTACTGGGATGTGGCAGACTCAGGATCATATCCCTGCTCTGGAGCAGTGACTTCAGCCATGCTTACCTACACCCAGGTGTGAGTTCTAACCCCAGAGTCTGTCTCTTGCCTACTGAACGTTTTATTGTTTATCCCAAGTGGAATGGCTCCAGCAGCAGAGCTGGTGATCAGGGCACTCACTTGGGCTGTGGGGGCTCAGATCTCTGCTGCAAATCAGGCACAGTGGGGACTTCAATCTGGATCTTGCATATGCCAGATGAGTGCCCTGGCCACTGGGCTATTGGTGCTCCCTGATTTTTTATGAGAAATTTGTAAAGGTCTCAGTTTTGTTTGCAGTGTGGTTGTAGCCGTATTGGTCCCAGGATATTAGAGAGTCAAGGTAGAAGAAGTAATATCTTTTGTTGGGCCAACTCCTGTTGGTGAAGGAGACAAGCTTTTGAGCTTACACGACACCCCAACATCATCACTTAATCAAAACTACCCTTAACCAGAGCTGAATGATCTGTATGCTCCAAGGGGCTGAAATTCTGACCCACCACTAATTCTGATACCATGCTAATGTGTGGGGTACTAGAAGAATTCTTTTCCTGACTCTGCCTCAAATAATTCTTTCACAACGACACCACCACCCATAGCTAGCACGTCCCCACCAATAGTCATACAAAAAATCATCTGACTGGACACTTCACAGCAAACGAAATCACACCCTTCATCATTACATTGATTGCTTCAGAAAAACAATGAGTGTGAAATCCTTAACAAACATCACATCCACCCCACTCTCCCCACAGTTGAGAAGACAGCCATACAGTCCTTGAAATCCAGCACCAGACAGTGATCAAACCAGCAGACACAGGGGGTGCCATCTCAGTCCTCAACCAGGATGACTACATTAATGGGGCCAACCAGCAACTCTCTGACACTACCTACTATAAAAAACTCAAAGAAGACCCAACACCACAATCCACCCAAGAATTTAAGGATATCATCAAATCCTTCCCCAGACAACACTTCTTCCCCCACAAACCCACACCAGGGACCGTCTACATCAGGGATCGGCAACCTTTGGCACACGGACCACCAGGGTAAGCCCCCTGGCGGGCCAGGCCGGGTTGTTTACTTGCCGTAAACTTCTGGCCACAGTTTGCCGTCCCGGGCCAATGGGGGCTTCAGGAAGCAGCATGGGCCAAGGGATGTGCTGGCCTGTTTTACATGCTTCCCAGATACACAAACAAGGGAACCCAGGCAGACCCATCAGATCTGGCCCTGGCACTCTTGCTGAACGAATATTGGGACACATAGAAACCATCCTCAAACCACTCACCACACAAAGATCCAGCTTCCTCCAGGATACAGCTGACTTCCTGCAGAAACTCTGCACTGTTAACAACCTCCCTCAGAACACCCTCCCTGCCACCGTGGATGTCACTTCCCTGTACACGACCATCTGTCCCAATGATGGCATTGCCGTCTGCCTCAAATATCTACAAGACAATGGACAACACTCAGATATTCATCCTAAATTCTTCGTCAAACTCATCCATTTCATCCTCACCCATAACTAGTTTATACTGATAGAATCAAAGCAAGATAGAGTGAGAATAGGATAATGTAGTCTACCATCCTGCCAAGATACAGGATTTGTTTCGTCTATACTATCCAGTCTCCTTTTAAGAACCTCCAGAGAAGGAGCTTCCACAACATCCTAGGCAAAAAAAAAAGGAACATTAGTGCTCCAGGTGAGACTTGAACTCACAACCCCAGCATCACTTCACACCATACTGTTTTATAAGTACTGTGCACTACCCACTTGTGCTACTGGAGCAGATAAAGAAGAATAGCCCTGGGAGCACCCATGGATTCTAGGATAGTTCCCCAATAAACCAACCTATTTATGGGCCACCTTCAGGAAGAATTTCTGGAAAAATGCATCACAAAACCAACAACATACCTTGATGATATTTTCATAGTCTAAACTCCCTAATGAATTTCTACCACAACTTCACCCATCACTCCATCAGATTCTTGCTAGAACTCTCCCACACCATCTTTAACTTTCTGGACACCACCATTAGCTTCCAGAGTGGAACCCTATAGACAACTATAAATCAACAGATAACCTTTACAGATCCAGCAACTACCCCAAACACACCAAGAAATCTTTATCTACAGCTAGACACTCAGGTACCATAGAATATGCTCTGAGGAGAAAGTCTGGGATACTGTGTGTACTTTAATGCACTTAAAACTGCTTTCATTAAACAGGGACATTCCACCAGAAAAGTAGATCTTATCATGGAATGGGCCCCCCAAATACCATGAGAGAACCTGCTTCAATATGGAAAAAAAAAAAACCCTCTGATGGCATAACCCTACTTGTCACCCACCACCCAACACGGAAACCCATATGGAGTGTCACTAACCAGTTACCACCCATACTTGATGAGGACCACAACTTGAAAGAAATATTTTCTGACCCTGTTCTTCTGGCCTTCAAACGATCCACAGACTTGACAAGTTCATCATGAGAAGCAAGCTCCTCACAGACTGAGATACACCAACTCAAAGTGGCACCAGATCCTGCCATAACAACCGATGCAAAACATTTAGACAGATCTGCTATGATGATCAATACCCACCCAGAACCGCCCCCCCACCCCAAGATCCTGACTGGGGACAATGGTAGACCCCACTGATTGGCCCAACCATACTAGTTAAGCTAGAAGGAACCACAGGAATTTGTCTTAGCAAGCTGAGAGACTTCCTGACTGGATGCTGCACTGGACCTGATTTTTGTTTGATCCTTGGCTCCCGATTCCAGCTCTGATCCCCAGCTTGGTTCCTGATTGTGACTCTGACCACTAGGCATGACCATCCCTGTACTGACCACTGGGTCAGGCCACCCACATCCTGTCCTGACAGTATGCACACTGCAGACTCCAGTGATTGGACACTCATTGCATGGCAGTGCCATGCACTATTCTGGCTTTTCCCTCTTGAAGTGGTTGTATTTTAAGGATGAGTGAAATTGTTGAAAGACAGGCTGATAGATCACAATCATAGATGTAGGGGTAAACACAAAAATATGTTTAAAGAACATTACTAAGGTTGCAAGGACAAGCACTCAAAACTTAGGAAATGCCAGAATTCAGGCTGTCTATGCAACCTTAGTTTGGCCCCCCCGTGTATATATGTTATGATACAGTCTTTAATTACATGGACACATGCTATTTTTTCCACAGGATCTCTGCATCATTCAGTGCACAGAATGGACAGTGTTCACTGAACGAGCAGCTATTCAGTATTTTGTTTTTTCATTGTTCAGTGTGTGGTCCCGTGCCTTATTTACTGCATATTGTGCAAACCTTGCTCTGAAGACAGAATTATTAATTTCCTCATGGACTTTTCTGTGGTGCTTATCCCGATAGTATTGGAGTGCTTAACAAACATGACTACATTTATTTTCACACCACCCTTGTGAGGTGAGGGGACAGTGTCCCCATTTTACAGGTGGGGATTTGAGGCACAGAGATTGAAGGGCCAAAATCCATGTACTGTGGCATAACAATTTGGTGCATGGGTTTGTGTCAGCTTTCAGAGGCCCAAAGTACAGAGTTTGGCCAAGAGACCAGGGGCCTAGCAAACAGTAATTAGCTAAAAGGCAGCAAAATAACAGACAATAACCTTGCTTTGTTTGTTAAATCATAGTCAGCAAAATGCCAGATGTTGGAGCATAACTAAATAAGTGCATCTTATTCAAAGTTTCAAATAAAACAAAGATGTCCTGTTCTTGTTGCGTTAGTTCTCCTGTAAGGAGAAGTTCTCCCCACAGGACCAGCCTTGAGTTTATGAAAGGTTGGCATGTCAGTATAAGATATGGCTTCCTCCCAAATTCACTTTCCCAGGGACCAGCGCCTGCCTTAAAATACAAAGGGGCAACTTGAAAGACAATTCTTATTGCCATATACTTTACACTATTTCTTTGCTTAACTCCTAGGAATGTACCTGCTAAATGATCACAGGAGCTACTTCATTCCTGTGGACCCCATCTCAAATTCAACACATATATCTATCTATAGATAGATAGATAGATAGATATATTATACTAATACAGTCCATTAAAGTACTAATTACATGTTAACTTGTTAACCTGAAACCATGGGCGGAGACATTGTGTGACCTTTTGATTATTGGCTACTGTGCTATCTTGTCTTGCTGTGCTAGACCTATCCAGGGCTCTGGAATTGCCTACCCCGTCACTTTTCCATACCCATGGTAAATCTATATAAATCATTGCAATCAATTAATTAACAGTGTCTCTGAGCCTAATAAGCGAGGTGACACTCCGTCAGCACTGTACATAATAAACTCCTTTGCTTGACTCCTACACGGTGTGGATTTGTGTCCTTCAGAGATGAAGGTCAAAAGTGTTCACTAATATTGGTTTTGATACCATCAGGATCTAATTTTTCAGAGTCCTTAGCATTATAGAGCATGTTATCCATTCAAATCACAGCTCCCTTTGGCGTCAGTGGCAGCTGTAAGTGCTCAGAACTTCTGCCATTCAGACCCCAGGGATTCAGGTTCGGCACCCAGGAAATAAGGAAAACACAGTTAGTGGCTGCTTGTGAAAACTTGGATTTAAGTGCTATGAATAGCATCAAACAGGAACTCTGAGGCAGTGATAGAATCTAGTTCTCCGTCTCATCTGCTTTGACCATGAGACCTTCTGTTCTCTTCCTGTCCTTCCCTGCCTCTTGCACATACAGATCTTCTAACTTCTGTAACAAATGGGACAGGGATCTTACAGGCAGCAGCCTTCTTTGCTGCACAACCCTGATTCACTGACTGAGCCAGGGGAGCCATGGAAAAAATGTTATGTGATCATGTGATTAAAGACTGGCTCATAGTGCATGTGCACAATGGGGCTCGATTAATATTGCAAACGAAACCTTAATTCTGCCATTTCCTATCTTTTGAGTGCTTGACTTTGCAACCTTGACAATGGTCTTTTAACACAGTGTTTTGGGTGTAATTTCCTAAGTTTTAAAAAAAGCAAACTCCCAAAAGCCCAGTAATTCCCTCATATTGCACTACATTGAACTCACATGGGTCATTAGCCCAGTAACTGATAGCAGAAATAGGTTGTCATCCTGTGTGCGGGCCAGCTCTGGAGATGAGTGAGACACACTTTGCCAGTGGGTTTCACAGATATTAGCAGACAGCCAAGGAATGGTGAGACTCAGGAATCATGTGTTCCATTCCAGGCTCTGGATGAGAATGTGCTATAGTGCGCACAGTCTCATTCCTGCCAAGTGTGACCTCCATCTGCCCCATCCCCTCCAGCCTGTCCCAGTCCTGTCTCTTCCCCACCCCAGGCTCTTTGTCTTACTCCCATTCTCTTCACCTAGCTAATCCCAGTCTCCATAACCTCAGTCTTCTCATCCCAGTCTCCGTGCCCAGCCATTCCCAGTTCCCCTCACCAAACCCCCAGCTCCTTGTCCTTAGCCTCCTTGCCCAGTGAGTGCCAGCCAGTTCCTTCTATCCTGGATCCTCATCTGATCTGTTCTCTCCACCATCCCAGCCTCCATTCTCCCCAGCACCCATGTTCCCCATACAGTGGCTCCCAACCCTAATCTGCCTCCCAGACTTCTTATCCACCCTCAGTATCCATCTCTCCCACTTGGCTTCTTGCTGCGGAATCCTTGCCCAGCTTGTTCCAGTTTTCAATCCACACCCCAGCTCCTTGTCAGAGCTTTCTCCTGTCCTTCCCCCCACCTTACACATTCTCAATCTTATTGTTCTTGCCCAGCGAGTCCCAATCAACCCCTAGTTTCTCACTGGTTCTCAGTCTCCCCCTACCTACCGGATCCCAGTCCCGACCTCAGAAAATGTAAACAACCGTCTGTATTTGTCTCATTATTTCCACTAATCTATTTTTTTTATGGAGCATTTCACTCAGCTTTGCACTTCCGTTGGTTTGTTCTGAAGAGGCCTCTTAGCATAAATTTACTCTAGATTCAAAATAGGACAAAGAAGACACTCATTTATGGACAGCAAAGAAAGGAGGTGTATTTCTTTCCCTGAAACTCAGACACACATGCATGTGCAAACACACCGGTGCACAATACCACTTTAGAACCTTTCCCACAGGTTCTAGATCCTCTTTACAGCTGTCCCTCACAAACTATGGGGTCTGCACTATGTCTACACCACACGCTAGGCTGTGATTCAGGTGGGTTTGTACTCAGCCCTGCCTCCACTGAACTGTGCTACTGTAACCCTGCCTGTGCTGTGTGGTGTGCTGTACTGTCCCCTTCTAGCGGCAGCTAGAGCAGCTAGAAAGTGATGAGCCTGCTACAGCCTTGGCTAGAGAGACGTGTCTTGAGGCTCACGTTAAGCTCCAGAGGTTCCAGGTTTGATTTTGGCCGCCAACCAGACTCTGTCAGCATAACACTACCATGGCTAGGCTGCTGGTAAGAGAGCAAGTGTGTGTGACGGAAGTCAATTCACTAGTGTGTGGTATAGCTGTCTCCACAGTGTCAGGATTAAGATTCTCATCCATAGATCTTCTGCAGTAGCCTGGTTTTCCACTAGTGACTAGTCAAGATGAACATTGCCTACAGCACGCAGGAAGGGGCCTGAGCTCATTTGGTGATGGCTCTGGAAGGGCACTTTTGAACGTGGCATGGCCCCCACATGATCTTGCTTTAAAAATAAATTCTAAGCAGTGCTTTGCTCTTACTGGTGAGCCCTGCCCTCTTGAAACAAAGCCTGCCACTCCTCACTGCCGTGGGGAGGTTAGAACCTGGCCCTTTGAACTTGCCACCCTCCTGATTACCATTCAAAATTTCACCCTGAGAACCGGAATTATTGTCTTGTATAGAAAACCAGGACAAAGTTAACCTACTGCCACCTGATCCGTGGCTACTGCTTCTGCCTTGGAGGTAGCTGGGAGCAGCAGGTGCCGAATCTCTCTCAGAATCAGGCCCCTGCTGAACACTTGTGTAACTCATCTATTTTTTAAACAGAGCTTTTCAAAACATGCTGATGAGCCGTATGTGAACTGGAGAGTTCATTAGGGCCTCACGTCAGCGGCTCTCAGTTGGCCATTTGCAGCAACTGTTTCTCTTGAGACCTGACCCATCCTCTAACAAGAGTTTGTTTTTCTGTTTCTTGCAGCAACTTAGAGACGGAGAAGTTGTGTGGTAAGTAAGGCCACCACCTAAGTACCTAAATGAATTAGTCTGGGGAGATTGTTAAAGAATTGCCCAGGTTCCTTGCTTTGCAGCGACTGGCACTAGTCACTGGCAGAGACAGGATGCGGGCTAGATGGGGCTGAGCCAGTCTGGCCGGTCCTATTTGCGCATCTCATCCAGTTGTGACAGGATGATATTGCAGCAACTGCAAGTTGGAAAGCCTGGGGATTTCCCCTGGGTGGGACATTTTGATCCCTGGGAAGGAAAGGGCGTTTTGCTCTGTTCCATGGATGTCAATCTGGAATCATTGCACTGATTTCAATGCGATTAATATGAGTTAGCAGAGAGCAGAATTTGACCTTGTTTCATTATGTTTGGCACTGCAAATGCCTGCTGTGTAGAAAATAAACCTCAGCTGCCATCCCAGGTGAGGCAACAGAACAAAATCATATCCCAGCAGCAGGTTTCCTAGGAAATAGCAGGATGGAGACAGGCCTTGACGGAATTGCTTTGAAATCTAACCTTGATCTTCTGTCCCACTCCAGATTATTTCTCGCAACACCTGGGAGAATACAGACATGTGCTTTCTGCTCTGGAAGCACTGAACACTTCTGTCCTGGCTGCCATGGACAAAACCAAACTGGTAAGGATGGGGCCTTACAAAATCCGGGACTCACAGTGTGGGGTGGAGAGAATACATTGCTGCAGTGAAACCTGGTTCTTTGTAATGAGTGTTTCCGTGCCCTCAGATTTTTGCTTAATACTCCCTTCTGGGAATGTCAGTCCTTACATGGGTGTGTTAATGATAATGTAATTAACTGGCTAGTGTGTATGTGTGTAACCCTTCTGCCCATCAGAGTTGGCAGCAACAAGGGCCGGGTTCAGTATCCAGGGGTTCCATTCCAATAGCACAATACAAAAACCGGCTCGAGCCCCCACCCAGTGACCTGGGACAACCATATACCACTCCTCTGGGCGTCTGTAAGAGACAATACTTCCCCTCTCGCAAGCACAGAGTCTGAGTGTATCAAAGCCTTTTAATAACAGGGAGAAACAATGTGGCATTATATTGGGGAAACACCACAAACAAGGTTAATCAACCAAACCATGAACCAGAAGCCCCCCTCCCAGCAAATAGGCCGTGGCCTTCCCTTTGGCTCTTGAGTTCCACAACCCCAAAAAGTCACTCAATAGTCCCAAAAGTCCAACAGCCCAAGAGTCTCTGTTCTTGGTCCGTGCAGAGTTCAAAAGTCAATTGGCAGAGTCTTACCTCCAGCCTGGGTGGAGATGGAGGGTAGGGCACGGGGCACCTTACGTGGTCCGAGGCCGACTGCGCCGCCTCTCCGTGAGGTTCCGCTGCAGCTCTCACCGCAATCGGCTCTGCTCCGCTCCGCTGGCTGTCCTACGAACTGCTCTGCCTGTTGATCCGCTAGCTGCTCTGCTAGCCGACACACAGACAGCTCTGCCGCGCCGGTCACTCTGCCCGCAGCACCAACGCCTCCGCTAGTCGACAGACAGACAGCTCTGCCGCACCGGTCACTCTGCCCGCAGCACCAACGCCTCCGCTAGTCGACAGACAGCTCTGCTGCATCAGTCACTCTGTCCGCAGCACCAACGCCTCTGCTAGTTGACAGACAGACAGCTCTGCCGCACCGGTCACTCTGCCCGCAGCACCAACGCCTCTGCTAGTCGACAGACAGCTCTGCTGCACCAGTCACTCTGCACTTTTTCCAGGCCCCCCTACTTAAGACAGTGCTCAGTGATTTCTTTAGCTCTTAGGTGATTTCAGCATACAGTAGGGGAACCTTAGTACAGGTGCACCAGTGAGCCCAATGCAATTTTCAGCTCAGCAGCCTGGAACCAGGCTCCTAATAGAAGCAAAATTCAATTCTGACATTTCACACTGGAGAGAGGCAGGGTGCAATAAACCTGGAAGGCTCTCAGACAGAGCCCTCACCAAAAGGTATAGATACTTGTCCACCACCTCTCTCAATCTCACAGTGGTCTGAAAACGCATGGCCCTTGCCCAGTGAGTGCTACCTAGATGATGGCGAGTCCCTCCATCATAACAAGGGCCAAGTACATGTCCATAGTCCTTCATTCACATAATCACAGTAACATCACTTTATCATTCCTGCCCCAATAACATAGAAACTGGGGCTCCCTCATCAGCCGAAGTGGCCATGTGGGCTGCTGTGGGCTCAGGCTAGGCGCAGTGGGTGTGTCTATGCAAATTGATCAGCCCCAGACTTATTTTCCAAGGCTCACTGCAATTCCCATAGTTCGCCACCAGATGTCAGAATATATCTCTTTCCTGACACTGCTTACATGTGCACCACTGCTCACTAGTGGATGCAACTGAAACTCTTCAACTGTATGTCATAGGCCCTATACTGCTAGCAGCCCATGCAAATTTTAACTGAGCCTGAGTGGTTGGAGTTGTGTGTTTGGAGCAGAGAGCTCTGAGTTCTATCCCTGCTGTCCCCATGGAATTCTGAGAGGTGCTGGGGTATGTATAGCACAGGAACAACCAGGATGTCCGAGAAACCTGCAGCCTCCTCGATGTGAAAAACAGGCTATTGCAGTGCTGAGCTGACTGTAGACACGGGCTGGATGGATGCAGCAAAACATGCTCTCTGCCTCAGCATGCGGGCAGTGTGGTATCCTGGTAAAAAAAAAACCCAGCAGCTTTTAAAAGTCACAGCAACATGCTCTGGTCCCTGCATGGGTTTGGAAAGCACAGAGGCACCCGGGGAATAGGTAGGGCAGGCCCTTGCATGCATTCAGCTAATAGAGTCTCTGGTTTGTGGGTGCTGAGGAGACTTGTTTGGATTTTTATTCTTCAGTGTTCCCGCAGCAGGGACAGGCGGTAACGTGGCCTCAGTTGTGTGTGTGTGTGTGCGCACACTCGTGAGTCTTTTGTCCCTTTTTGTGAAACCAGGACATGTGTGCATCTGCTAGTGAGCACACACTAGACACTAAACATTTCCAGCTCTGCCTTCCCACTAACTAGCCTTGGGGTGGCCCGGGACAATGGGTAGTAATTCTCCAGCTAGGTTTGTACCCTTCATACAGGTATCTATGGAGGAGGGCAGAAGCTCTTTGTCCACCCACAAGAGACAGGACAGGAACTAAAAATAATCTGACAAACAGGTCTGGTACTGACCCTAGTCAGGACTCCAACCTTTCTCTCATACCCAGCTCTGCCCCTCGTGTACATGACAATGAATCATCCCTCCACTGCCTTTCATGACCCTGTTATATGTTCACATGCTTCCCCTGTTGATGTTTTCCCTCCATTCTTGTTGCTTTAACCTGCCAAGCCCACCTTCGTTCCCTGGTTTTTTCAGGACAGTTGCCATCACACGTGCTCTTTGTTTGAGTTCCTCTGGGAACTCCTGTGCTAGTCATTAGGAGGCACGGATTATCTCCATGTATGGAGCTTGCAGTGGTCTGAATTGCTCTCGCTAGCTATCTAGATGGCTGTGTGTATCACCTGGCTCTCCGGCTGGTGGGATATCACTGTGGAGTGATGGAATCCTGTAGATTCCCTACAAGTTGCAGCCAAAATAAAACCCTCATATTCAACCAATGACCTCATGGTGCTGCTGTTCTGCTGTCACCCCAGTAGGAACAAGGCTGACTTGACAGCGAGGGAATCGCACCTTGAGTATTGAACAGAATGAGGGGCAGATCCAACCCTGACTGCCAGAAAGTGTCCAGAGTTAGTGACTCCTTCTGAGAAAATAACAAAGTGCTCAAGTCAGTCTACAAACAAAAGAGGCTCAATTCACTGGATGAATTCCTGGCTCCGAGTCACTTGCTCTAGTCCAGTTCCATGTACTGTCCCTCTTGCTCTATCTTATAAGCTCCCCTTGCATGGCTGGAAGGCAGATCTGTGACTCCTAATTAGGCCAGGCAGGCTAGGCCCTGCCTGCTGATGTGTTGTATGGCAGAGTGTGTCTGCAGCACAGAGCATTCCATGTTAAATACAGCTATGAGAAAGCCTCTCTGAATAATAGATGGGAACTCTCCCTGGGAATCAGCGGCCCTGTTTTGTATCTTAAGTGTGTAAAATGGCTTGAGTCATGGCGGGGAATGGCTTATTCCATTCACAGCTGCAGGGTGGGATGGAATTCCCAGGGATCTTTCTTTCCATTTCACATGAAGCGGTTCAGACTTGGCGAGCAGCAGATTAATGTGTGTGTGAGAGAGAGAGGCAGAGAGGGGAGAAGTGTGTAAGTGAGTGAGAGATGGAGATGGCCTCCATGTGTGTTTCCAAGTCATTATGCTTCTTATAAGGTTTCTTCCATTGCACAAAAGTATAGGAGCTAGAGGAGCAGGGCCACTGGCCAGCTCTGCCAGCCAAGGAGGGTTGGCGTTGGGGGTGTTCGCCCCCCTGGAAAATCAGGCTCCAGGGACATTGAGTTTAATGCCCAAAACTGAGTCATCTGGATTTAGGGCACATTTTGGAAAATCAGGCCCTAAGTGACTTGCCCACTATCACATAGTGACAATGCCAGGAATGGAACCCAGAAGTCCTGGCTCCCAGTAGTGTGTGTTAACCACCAGACAACACTCCCTGCTGTGAGGCAAATGGTTAACTTTAAAGTGACTGCTCAGAAATAAAACTATTCAAGGCAGTACACGGCATGGCTGCACAGAATTCCAGACCTCAGCTCCATCTGCCATGCACTGCTCCCTTCAATATCCTAGGATCTCCAGACAGCAAGTGCGAAAAATTGGGACAGGGTGGGAGATAATAGGAGCCTATATAAGAAAAAGACCCAAAAATCGGGACTGTCCCTATAAAATTGGGACATCTGTTCACCCTACAATATCCTCATTAAAAAGGAAGCAAGAGGCAGAAATATGCAAAACCCTCATTCATAGACGCCCTACATATAGGATATGGTTGCTCACTGGAATAAACAAAGCTTTTGGAATCAGAAGAACATGTGAACAGCAGGTGATCACATTATGGGGCAGTCACTGCAGTCATTTGCTTCAGCTCTAGCGGGGAGAGAAAATCATTCACCATAGGTGTCAGGGAGACAGCCCTGAGTTTGTGACAAAGAGTCTTGTCACACATTGTAGACTAACAGATGTTTCAGAGCATAAGCTTTTGTGGGCAAAGACCCACTTTGTCAGCTAAATGTCATGGAAATCTCCAGAGGCAGGTATAAATATGCAGGCAAGAATCCATGACATTCATCTGATGAAGTGGGTTTTTGCCCACAAAAGCTTATGCTCCAAAACATCTGTTAGTCTAAAAGGTGCTACAAGACTGTTGCTTTTGCAGATCTAGACTAACACAGCTACCCCTCTGATACCAGTCCTGAGTTTGTTTCCATTGGGGTGGAAGGGAGTCTGGCTCAATGAGTAGCACCACAAGCTCCCCTTCTGTACTAGCCAGGACAGAGAGACCTAGCAAGTCATAAAAAAGGAAAAGAGGCTGATGAAAGTGAAGGAACAGGACTGAGACCCACTTGTTCCTGTTCCCCTCTTATGGTGAAAAAGTACTACACCATAAAGGTAGGTGATCAGCTGGTGCTATGAGGAAAAGGGTTCCTTTTAATTTTTATCCTCGGTGCTGTGACTGCAGACACATAAATTATAGGCAGCACATGATGCAGCAATGCCTAGAGTTAATAGTGCCTAATGCTTTCCATTATAAAACCCCCTTTTCAGTTGCTTATAACTTGGCCAGACTTTAACCATTCAAGCTAAATTTTCCATGTTGGGTGTTTGCCTCAGGCTGAATTCTTTTGGAAAGTTTCAGCAAAAATGGTTTGGCAGTCCAAGAACAAGACTGAGGGGGTGGGGAGTGAATTAGTTGTTTATCAGAAAATAGAGGTTCCAATTCCCATAATTCTCTGGTTATTTAGGTCTCCCACACAGTAAATAAAATTGGCATATTTCAGATGTCACCATCACCTCCATTCAATAGCCTCATTAAAAAGGAAGCAAAAGGCAGAAATATGTCCCACCCTATATGTCCATCCATTCCCCAGGATAGATTCTGTTCTCAGCATAGTCTGTGCATAAAGGTTTATTAGACAGAAGTACAGGGCAAGATGAATGTATCACCAGACGGTGTTTTTTGTAATGAGTTAGTTCTTTGACAGTGCAATTACCGCCTCCTTCACAGTGTGGCACCCACATGATCTAGGCATTCATTTAACAGTCATTGGTTTAATTATGATAAAGCTCACTGGGACGTTAAAGACGGCTGTATGCACCTGTTCAGCAGGCACCTTGACCACTCATTTTCTTAAATGAATTTGTCACTTTTCTTTATTGCCTCTGACTCAGCTCTTTTGGCTTGAGCAAATTCTCTCCCAGCGTTCTGTGCAATCCACTGACATTTCTGTGGATAACATAAGCAAGAAGGCCAGGCTGAAATGCTAGATTTCAGTGCATGGAAATATAATGCAGTTCCAGGATCAATGCTAGATGATATGAGACAATGGAGGTGTTTTTTCCCCTAGGGAGTTGGATCGGGAGGTAGCTTAGAGCTAACTCCTACTTGTTTTAATCATGGTAATTGTCACATTAACTTGAATGGGGCTACATATGACAGTAAGAAGGGTCAGTTTAGGGTTTACTGTCCATAGCCAAAGTAGACAGCAGGAGATGAAGTCTGGTTTCTTATTAACGTAGGCTAAGCCATTAGAACAAATTTGTCAACACATAAATAACTAGCTCTAAAAACATCAGGGATTTTCAAAAGCATGTAGGTGACTCAGGAGCCTAAGTACCAGTGATTTTCAGTGAGACTTAGGCTCCTAAGTCACCTAGACATTTTTGAAAATTTTCCCTGTTGCCTCTTTCCCGCCCATGTCTTAATCACGTTCCTTCTTCACTCAGGCTGGCATTTTCCAAAGGGCTCAGGTCCCATGGGAAGTAATTGGGATTATTACTTATCACAGAGTGCTAGCCAAAGACCATCAGAGTTAAGGCCCCAGAATTGTTTCCCTCCAAACCTCCTGTTTTCATTCATCCAAAACTTTCAAATTTTTCAATTTCTGGGCTGATGTTTTCCAGACTTGGTCTCTGTCTGAAGGGAATTTTGGGGGGGTGGGGGGGTGGAAGTTAAGCAAAACTAGCCCAAATGTCTTAGAATTTGAGGAGAGAGAAGAAAAAAGTTTTCCTGATATTAAAAAAATGTGTTCTTCCCTATTTATTTTTTTTTGAACAGCCCTAAAGTCAGAATGGCTGGGATTTTAAGTTCCAATTTGGCAGGGATATAGCCATTCTGCAGGAGCAGTGCAAGGCTTTGTTGTGGAGGAAATTAGTGTTGATTTGCTAGTTACCTGTGATTGAAAATTACCATACAGGGCATGAGCAGTAGGTTTCTTTGCTAAGCAATTTAGTGGCACACCTAAAGAAGGCTCTGTTACACTTGTGTGTGGAGCTAACTTAGCTGAGCAGTACGCAGCCTAGTCTCCTGAAGGGCCACTTTCTAGCTATTTCAGAGAAATAGAAGATCTCTTCCTGTTACTAAATTCCCCACTATGATGCTCTTTGCCTACAGGAAGGTGCTTGGAGCCAATAAATGCAGAATCCAGTGGCTTTCATAATTCCTTGCACTTACCAAACTTTATTTAATGATACTTCATACCATGCCCTGAACCAGCAAGCAAATTTCTCCTGTTTAACCTGTTGGGTAAGTGACACACAGAGAGAATAAGGGACTTGCCCAAGGTAACAGAAGAGGTGGAGTGCAGAACTTGGAGTGAATCCCAGTTCTCTGATATACTAGACCATGTCTTAGCTGTTAGATCACAGACTGCATTCCATCCACATCCTGTCCTTGGTGCTCTGGAATGGGATTACTCCGATTTGCCTCCTTTTCTACTATGCATTGAGGTCTATAGTGGGGAAGGTTCTGGGCAAGTGTAAAGCAGTGTCATGAAACCCATTTTACAGGTAGAAAAATTGAGACACAGCAAGGTTGAGATGTGGGGACCACGTCACATCCTGGCTCTGCCATTTACTTGCTTCATGACCTTGGTCACATCACTAAACCTCTCGACCTCAGTGTCCCTGTCTGGAAAACCGATGTTCTTATGCTTACCCACTCAGTGCAGCATTTTGAGATCTGGGGTTGCAAAAATGCTGTCTACATTGAAAGCCCATGGGCCCAGATCCTTAAAGAGATTTAGACTCCTACCTTCCATTAAGTCATTATTACAGAAATAAAAATGAAGGCGCAAAATCAGCGCCTGGCTTCCTTGGTCAGCACTGGGGTTCTGGGACAGGCATAGGCCTCTTCTCTAAAAAGGCAGGTTCTTTGACACTTATTTGCTGTTTGATCTTAGGCAAGTCGCTTAATTTCACTATTACCACTGCACTTCTGCATCAGCCTTATTCATTCCTCCTCCTCCCTCCCAGAGCTTTCTAAATGACTGGGGGAGCAAACCAGGGCAAATTCTTGTGACAGGTTTATTTTTGTTCCAGTATTTGCAGTGCTTTTGCTTTCCACACACATTCCTGTGAGTAAAAAGCCCTTCACTCATTTTTGCGCCCAAGCAAATGGATGGGTTTCATCCGTGCCTCGCTGCCAGGGCCTTGCGAGAATACACAGAGTGCAGCTGATTCTCAGAGATGTCCCAGTGGTGGGACGATAAAGCTGTGCTTTCCTGGGAAAGAGAAGGGGTGTCTGGGAAGTGGAAGGTAATGTAATTAGTCTTTATTAATGTATCACCCTGAAGACTAATTTTCTGTCTGGGGAGCTGGGTTGCTTACGTTTTCCTCTTTAGGGTGGCTAATCATTTGAGACAAATCTGTGCAAACAGACTGTCGTCCTCTGGTAAACGGGAGCGCAACGTCCCGGAGCTTCCTACAGGGATTAGCTGTCAGAGAGAACCACACACAACAGCAGTAAATGCAGCCTTCAGTGCACTCTGGGACTTAGAGCCAGCTGACAGACCTCAGGAATTAGGTGACTGATGCGGGAACTTCCCTTTGCAGAGGAACACGTCTGTCTACTCTACCACAGTGCCGCCGTGTCTCACAGTTTCACAAGGCTTTGCGTGGGTGCGTTGCCGAGTTAACGGGCTATGCGCTCCTAATGAAGGAATGTAACCACCCTAAGTCACCATCCCTCCTTCTTGCTCTCCTGTGTGGGATTGGCCTCAGTGCAAAGAGCTTGCACAAGGCCCCCTGCACCATGTAAGCCCCTGGGGAGTACTGAATGTGGACTTGTAAGGGGCCTGGCAGAGAACCCTTCTGGGTCACCACCCCACCCCAATTGTGCCTCTGAAAAAAACCAGTGGGACAGAGTGTGCGATCAGTGGAAGGGTAGATGTGGTCTCAGGGGAACAAGGCTGCAGTTCATAAAGGTGCCCATGCTTTTTAGTGGTTGCCAGGCATCTGATTTTTGACCAGAACGCTTGGTCAAATAGGGATCCTGGCGGCCCTGGTCAGCACTGCTGATGGGCTGTTAAAAGACCCTTTGGCGGTGCAGCGGGATGTAATGCAGGCTCCCTGTCTGCCCTGCCTCCACACAGCTTCCAGAAGTAGCCCCCATGTCCAGTCCCTAGGCAGAGAGGTGATCAGGGAAGCTCCGCGTGCTGCCCCCATCCCCAGCACTGGCTTCCGTGGCCAGTGGGAGTGGTACCTGCGAGCATGGGCAGCGTGCACTGCGCAGAGCCACTTGGCTGTGCCTCTGCCTAGGGGCTGGACATGCCGCTGCTTCTGGGAGCTGCACAGAGCCAGGGCAGGCAGAGAGCCTGCCTTAGCCCCACTGTGCCACTGACTAGGAGATGCCTGAGGTAACCACCGCCTGGCTAGAGCCCGCACCCTCTGCCCCAGATTGGAACCCGCTCCCACACCCTGACTCCCTCTCAGACCCAACACCACACATCCCCTCCTGCATCCCATCCCCTGCCCCAGCCCTGAGCCCACTCACACACTCCAAACCCCTTAGCCCCTATCCAGAGTCCCCTTCTGCACCCTAAACCTGCCTGTGGGTTGCGGGAGTTGTAAATTCAGAAACCCCAAGCCCCACTTAGCTCCCTGCACAAAGGCCTATTTGCAGGGAGAGGTGAATTTCACCCAACAAGTGTGAGGCTCCCTAGTAGGCCTGGTGGGGAACTCCACTATGGACTATTGTGTGTAGGACAATACTGATTCACCAGCTCTGACAGGCAAGGGGACGACAGAGGGGGCACCATGCCCCAGAATAACCCAGTGGGTGGTGGTAGACTCAGGATCATATCCCTGCTCTGGAGCAGTGTCTTAAACCAGACTCTCCCATGCAGTGCATGTCCTAATGACTGGACTGTGGAGTCTGTCTCCTAATAGTTTATCCCAAGTGGAATGGCTCCAGCCACAGAGCTGGTGATCAGGGCACTCACCTGGGATGTGGGGACCGAGCTCAGGTCCCTGCTCCAAATCAGGCAAGGTGGGGACTTCAGTCTGGGTCTCACACATGCCAGATGAGTATCCTGGGCTCTGGGCTATTGGTGCTCCCTAGTTTTACATGAGAAATCTTCAAGGCCTCAGTTTTGTTCCACATTGGAATGGAAACAAATGTTGAAACCTTGAAATTTCCCCCAAAATATAAATCTTGTTTTCTGGTCCCCATCCTGTCTACCTGCCATGTCAACGCCTCGATGTAAGCAGAGCTGGTGATCAGACCTGTTCGCTGGCTGAAAAGCCAGCTAAGAAAGTGCAGCCTTATTATCTAGAGCAGCGGCTCTCAAACTTTTTTACTGGAGACCCCTTTCACACAGCCAGCCTCTGAGCTCGACCCCCCTAATACATTAAAAACACTTATTTATATATTTAACACCATTATAAATGCTGGAGGCAAAGTGTGGTTTGGGGTAGAGGCTGACAGCTCATGACCCCCGTGTAATCACCTCACGACCCCCTGAGGGGTCCCGACCCCCAGTTTGAGAATTCCTGATCTAGAGCTTCTGGACTGGAACTCTGGAAAAATCAGCTATTCCTCCTCCTGCCACTGGCTTTCTGAGCAAGTCCCTTTGCGCCTCTGTGCCTCAGTTTCCCCATTGGTAAACCAGGGATAAAGATGCTGGTCTTCTTTGTAAAGTGCTTTGATACTGACAGATTAAAACCTAGACATCTTTTGTTTTATTTACTGCTTTACGTTGCCCTGTTTTCAAATAATTTATGAACACCTGTTTCTCCGGTGCTTGCTTGTAGCGAATCACTGTAGTGGATGAATAATAGGCCTCTTGGAAAGGCTACATCAGGAGCCAACAAATTAGCATTCTGTACCTTTCCTCCTTGGCAGATCCTAGGGAGGGTCCATGGGTAATTAATTCCAGACGGCTTTTGCAGTAAACAGAAAAGAGTGTCTGAGTTTGTGCAAATCAAGCAAATGCAAAAGAATGATGTTGGCAGCGATTTCAGTGCCAAAAGCCTGAGCTAGAGAGAATGAGACAGTGCACAGATGGAATCTCTCCAGGAATCCCCAGTCCACAGTCGGGTTCCTCCCAAACCACTGCCCTGATCCCTTTGTAGTAGCCTCTTTTTTTGGATTTCCTTACAGCTGGGACAAAAGGAGATTGAAACAGCAGGAGGAGCTCTCACACACCAGCCAAGGAAGAGAGGTGGGGGAGTTGGTGGGGAACACTGCCCAGCTATGGTTTTATCAGAGGATGGAAAGCTGTTCCCTCCCTCTTGCGGCCCCTGCCCTCCGCTCCTGCTCATAATCAGACACACTGAGTACTGGAGACACCGTGAGCATAGACCTGGGTGCTGCCATACTAAAATTATGCCAGAGATTTTCAAAGTGGCCTCGGGGGTAGGATTCATTTGAATGGGATCTGGACATCCCGACGTTCAAATGGCATGTGCCATCTCAGCCTCCATGTAGAGCAACCCCTTTGTGTGAGGAGAAATGGTTTGTATCTGTTGCTGTTGGTTTAGCCAACCTAGGTTGAGACTCACTGCCTGATGCTGGGTGTGTACCTGGGTGTGCAGTTGCAAATCCCTGACCTAGGACTCCAAGTAATACCCTACATGCTGGGGAAGCTCAGTCTAAACCGGACTCCAGCCTTCCTGCTCCTGGCCCACCTGGGAAGTTCCTGGCTGGCCCACACTGAGCTCCCATCACCACCTGAATGGCTCTGTGGTGAGCTGACCTACGGCTGAACCCTGAACCCCAAGGTCAGGGCCCATTTAGCTGCTTCTCTAGAAGGTGCATATTCATGGCCTGGCAGGTAAATGAGGAGGTTCATTTAAAACACAGAAGAAAGAAGAGCTGCAATAACTGTTGCCTCTGCCAAGTGCTTTCCCAGTGGCTGGGGTGAGAAGCTATATTAACAGCAGCTGTCCCCTCGCCCTCAGGTCTGCTGTCCCCTCGCCCTCTGGCCTGACACTTCTGAACATTTGAAGCCTTGGGAACACTGGCTCAATTAATGGCCGTGTCCTCTGGGGTTTTTGTGTCTTCACACTCCATGTAATCCAGGTTACTCAGCGGATTTGGGCGAGCGTTCCCAATGACGCGGTTGAATCATAAACCCCTCTTCCCTTCTGTGAGACCCTGTGTCCAGGCTGTGCAACAGGAGTTGCATCTGCTACCTGCTCTCAAAATGAATGTTACTGATTATTGCTGCAGAGCTAGGCTTTGTGACAGTCGTATGGCACCCCAGAGGAGGGGATCTTCCTAGCATAAAGGTAATTCAGGGGTACGGGGATTGTCAACTGGAGGGTGCTCATGACAGGCCAAACTGGAGTGGACGGTGTCACAGTCCCATGCATGAGTGGTGTTGTGTCCTGGCGCTATTGTAAGATGGGGGCTGGGTCTTGAAGCAAAGATGCTAAGGTGAGACAGGTCAAGCTTTTCAGAATCCACCCTTGCAATAGTACAATTAGCTGCAAGTTAGTTAATAATCCCTACTTCTTCTGTAGCATTTCTCATGGGTAGATCTCAAAGCACTTCACAGGCCGTCATGTATTTATCCCCACAACACCCCTGTGGGCTCATCTGCACTGCCTTTGGGAGCGAGCCTCCCAGCCTGGATACACAAGACACATTACAAACGGCTGTATAGACGTGGCTTGGGCTCTCGAGCCTGAGGGGGGATGCCTGAGAGCGTGAGCTCCTGCGACTACACAGCATGCTAGGATGAGTCCCACCTACACAAGTCTGTGGACCCAGGCTGGGAGCCTCACTCCCAGGTGCAGTATGGACGTTCCCACAGGGCCAGGGTTAATCCCATTGTGCCTCAGTGCTCCTTCTGTATAGTGAGGCTGAGTGACTTGCTCAAGGTCAGATAGGAAATCTGTGGCAAAGCAGGAAATGGAATCTGGGTCTTCTCAGTTCTCAGCCAACATCCTAACCCTGGACTCTCCTTCCTTTCCAAAACTGTTGGGAACAATCAGTGGAACTACGCTCAGGACCTCAGTGACGGGGGCACAGCTGGCTTTATGCCATACATGCCATCCCTCTGTCCTAGGAGACGTTGGAGGCCATTTCAGCCCCCAGGACAAGTGAGAGCCATCTTAGGACTCAAGTTGCTCTAAAATGGTGGGTGAGCCTTGTGGTAAGCCACTGCACAGGGGATGAATTTCACCCTGTATGTGGAGTTTCACTAAGAGTTCGTCTGGCCAAAGATTCCTTCCTTTTTACCTCAGCAAGTGATGGCAGGAACTTCCAGGGAGAACTGGTAACAATAGGGGCTCAGGAAGGCCATCTGTTCATACCCAGTGAGGAGCAGCTGTAGCAACAGCAGGGGACTAGGTAATCTTCCCTAAACCTCCCTGCTGTGAGGTAACTGCAGCTTCTCATCAGCTAGAGCCGAGGAGAGGGAAAAAGAATTCTGTGCCAGCTGGAAGGTGGTTGTTAGCCCAATGGAATCCAGGTAGAGCAAAATGAAACAGCATCGATTTTGCAACCTTAATTCCCATTGTGGACGTTCACTTTTTTTAACTTGGGGAAACTGAGGTACAGGAAAGGGGCAGGTTTTGCAACAAGTCAGTGGCAGGGCTGAGGTTAGAACCCTATCCATTGTCCACACTGCCTCCTGGTCCTGGTTCCTGGACTTGAGAGACCATTGGTCTGTTGCAACCTTCCTGCGCAAGCTTGTCTGACATGTGAACTGTTCACAAACGTGGATGTGTATAAAAGTCTAGGTGTGGGTTATCCCTAATCTACAGCTCCAGGGAGCAGGACTGAACAAGCCTTCAAGTGTTAGGCTCAAGTAAGCTGGATCCTCGTTATATACAGAACAAGGAGTAATGGTCTCAAGTTGCAGTGGGGAAGGTTTAGGTTGGATATTAGGAAAAACTTTTTCACTAGGAGAGTGGTGAAGCACTGGAATGAGTTACCTAGGGAGGTGATAGAATCTCCTTCCTTAGAGGTTTTTAAGGTCAGGCTTGACAAAGCCCTGGCTGGAATGATTTAGTTGGGGATTGGTTCTGCTTTGAGCAGGGGGTAGATGACCTCCTGAGGTCCCTTCCAACCCTGATATTCTATGATTCTGAGGGGGGCAGTCAGGGGCAGGAAGTGGGTGGGGGTCAGATAGAGGGCAGGACCTTCCCTACTCAGCCCTCCGTACAATTTAGGAACCCCAATTTGGCTCTCGGGCCAAAAAGTTTGCCCTCCCCTGCTATAGACTAACATGGCTACTCCTCAACTACAATCCCCAACTAAATCATCCCAGCCAGGGCTTTGTCAAGCCTGACCTTAAAAACCTCTAAGGAAGGAGATTCTATCACCTCCCTAGATAACCCATTCCAGTGCTTCACCACCCTCCTAGTGAAAAAGTTTTTCCTAATATCCAACCTAAACCTTCCCCACTGCAACTTGAGATCATTACTCCTTGTTCTGTATATAATGAGGATCCAGCTCACTCGAGCCTAACCTTGAGGGCTTGTTCACAACACCTAGCAAGGGGCAAAGTCTGACAGGCTTCTGATATTTTTGGTGATTCATTTCTCCTTCAGTCTGAGTGACCCAGAGTTCACACTGAACGGAGAGCACCATTTCACGATGTTCCTCTCCTCTCCTTGTTCTGGTTGAGCCGGGTTTGAACACATCAGATCCTCTGGCTGTAATTTGATTTGAGCCTGGAAGGTTGAATGGACTGGAAATTAGAAGTGACTCAGAAAGGAGCTCAGTGGCTCCTTGCAGATAGGACACTAGGGAAAAAGCAAAAGTAATTGAGTTCACTTATGTTCCTCTCTGTCACATGCATGCATTCCAGCTGCCCAGGGACCGAGGTCATCTTCTCCTTGTGCAATGCTACCACAGCAATAGTCTATGGGCTCAGGACTGTTACCTTACTCCACTTGAGTAGCATGTAGGCTATATCTATATTATGCAGGGCTGGTCTACACTACAAATGTAGGTCAGCTAAGCCACATTGCTCAGGACTGTGAAAAATTTCTCACTCTGTGCCATGTAATTAAGCCGATGCAGACCTAAGCCTTGGGATAGACACCAATAAGTAGACAGAATTCTTCCATTGATCTAGCTACCACCCTTCATGGAGGTTTGCTGGAGAACCTTCCATTGATCTAGCTACCACCATTGATCCTTCCATTGATCTAGCTACTACCTTTCATGGAGGTTTGCTGGAGAACCTTTCATGGAGTTGCTGCAGAACTAAAACAGAACTCAAAACACAATGCTGAGTTTAAGAGAACAATATATCTCTAATCTCCAAATAAAACTTTTCATTTGAATAAACAGTTTACTGTTGTAGACTTAGAACTATTAGCCTTAGAATATTTACATTAATAATTGGGCCACATTAATTGTGGCTCATACACTCAACTTCATCCTTTTCTCCCGTTTTTGTTGTTTTGAATACTTCCTTGTGCCCTGAAATGGATCAGATACAGATTTTTGTTTTCTTCCCATTTTAATATGTCAGATCTTTAACCTGTTATCTGCTAACCTCTTGAAATGTGTACGTGGTGGGAATGAGATTATCAGTACGTTCAGATATGCATGCACTTCAGAGCTTGCCTGCATGCCTGTTTGTTTATTGTATGTATCTTCTAGACTAACACATATTCTTACTTCAACAGGAAGCTTTGCATATACACACAGACTAATGTATTATCATAATAGATATAGCTCATGCAAAATATTATATTTTCATAAGAACATAAAAAAGGCCGTATTGAGTCAGACCAAAGATCCGTCTAGCCCAGTATCCTGTCTACCGACAGTGGCCAATGCCAGGTGCCCTGGAGTGAGTGAACCTATCAGGTAATGATCAAGTGATCTCTCTCCTGCCATCCATCATCCCCCTCTGACAAACAGAGGCTAGGGACCCCATTCCTTACCTAGCCTGGCTAATAGCCATTAATGGACTTAACCTCCATGAATTTATCCAGTTCTCTTTTAAACCCTGTTATAGTCCTAGCCTTCACAGCCTCCTCAGGCAAGGAGTTCCACAGGTTGACTGTGCACTATGTGAAGAAGAAGTTCATTTTGTTTGTTTTAAACCTGCTGCCCACTAATTTCATTGGGTGGCCCCTAGTTCTTCTATTATGGGAACAAGCAAATAACTTTTCCTTATTCACTTCCTCCACACCACTCATAATTTTATATACCTTTATCATATCCCCCCTTAGTCTCCTCTTTTCCAAGCTAAAAAGTCCTAGCCTCTTTAATCTCTCCTCATATGGGACCCGTTCCAAACCCCTAGTCATTTTCTCTGAACCTTTTCTAGTGCCAGTATATCCTTTTTGAGATGAGGAAACCACATTTGTATACAGTATTCAAGATGTGGGTGCACCATGGATTTGTATAAGGGCAATATGATATTTCCTTATAAAATAAGTTATTTTTTATATTTTTTAATTAGGGCTGTCGATTAATTGCAGTTAACTCACACAATTAACTCAAAAAATGTAATTGCGATTAATCACACTGTTAAAGAACAGAATACCAATTGAAATATTAAATATTTTTGGATGTTTTTCTATATTTGAAAATATATTGATTTCAATTACAACACAAAATATAAAGTGTACACTGGTCTCTTTATATTATTATTTTTATTACAAATATTTGCACTGTAAAAATGATAAACAAAAGACATAGTATTTTTCAATTCATCTCATACAAATACTGTAGTGCAACCTCTTTATTGTGAAAGTGCAACTTACAAATGTAGATTTTTTTTTCTTACATAACTTCACTCATAAAACATGTAAAACTTTAGAACCTACAAGTCATCTCAATCCTTCTTGTTCAGCCAATTGCTCAGTTTGTTTACATTTATGGGAGATAATGCTGCCTGCTTCTTATTTACAATATCACCAGAAAGCGAGAACAGGCATTTGCTTGGCACTTTTGCCAGCATTGCAAGGTATTTACATGCCAGATATGCTAAACATTCATATGCTCCTTCATGCTTTGGCCGCCGTTCCAAATTACATGCTTCCATGCTGATGATGCTTGCTAAAAAAATAATGTGTTTTTTAAATTTGTGACTGAACTCCTTGGGGGAGAATTGTATGTCTCCTGCTTTGTTTTACCCACATTCTGCCATATATTTCATGTTATAGCAATCTTGGATGATGACCCAGCACATGTTGTTCATTTTAAGAACACTTTCACTGCAGATTTGACAAAACGCAAAGAAGGTACCAATATGAGATTTCTAAAGACAGCTATGGCACTCAACCCAAGGTTTAAGAATCTGAAGTGCCTTCCAAAATTTGAGTGGGACGAGGTGTGGAGCATGCTTTCAGAAGTCTTAAAAGAACAATACTTCAATGCAGAAACTACAGAATCTGGACCACCAAAAAGAAAATAATCCTTCTGCAGTGGCATCTGACTCAGATGTTGAAAGTCAACATGCATCGGTTTGCACTGCTTTGGATTGTTATCCAGCAGAACCTGTCATCAGCATGGACACCTGTCCTCTGAAATGGTGGTTGAAGCACAAAAGGACATATGAATCTTTAGCGTATCAGGCATGTAACTATCTTGCAACGCCAGCTACAACAGTGCCATGCTAATGCCTGTTCTTACTTTCAGGTGGCATTGTAAAAGAAGCGGGCAGCATTATCGCCTGCAAATGTAAACAAACTTGTTTGTCTGAGCGATTGGCTAAACAAGAAATAGGACTGAGTGGACTTATAGGCTCTAAAATTTTGCACTGTTTTATTTTTGAATGCAGTTATTTTTTGTACATAATTCTACATTTGTAAGTTTACCTTCCATGAGAAAGAGATTGCACTACAGTACATGTACAAGGTGAATTGAAAAATACTATTTCTTTTCTAACAGTGCAAATATTTGTGAGAAAAAAAATTATAAAGTGAGCACTGTATACTTTGTATTCTGTGTTGTAATTGAAATCAATATGATTTGAAAATGTAGTAAACATCTAAAAATATTTATATAAATGGTATTCTGTTATTGTTTAACAGTGCAATTAATTGCACAATTAATCACAATTTTTTAATCACTTGACAGCACTAATTTGAATGATACTAAAGTAGGGTGAAAATCAGAAAAAAATTAATAATACTTTTTGTAAAATGCAGGAATTTTTTGGTAAAAATCAGTTTAAACTGAAAGCAAAGGGGCTTAAGCATACACAACATAAGGAAGACCGTGGGCTCCATGTACACACAGTGCACACTGATAGAAGGAGCTTTCTGGATGGTGTAGGAACACCAGCTCCCGGAAGGACATTGTCTATGCTGACAGAAGCACCGCTCTGTCGACATAGCTGTGTCTACAGTGTGGGGTTTGTTGGCATAGCTGTGTCTGCTGGGATGTGGTTTATACACACCCCTGTCCGACGTTGCTATGCTGGTATAAGTTTTAAGTGTAGACCAAGCCTGTCATAGGCAGCCCCATCAAAGTAAGTGCTGCCCAATATAAGTGTTACAGAACTGGCCTTGCAGCTGATAGAGGTTGTGTGGGACAGTGCTGGGATAGAAAACTGCTGCCTGGAGTGAGGAGACTGAGGGGAGACCACTTCCTGTAGTCATGGGTCAGTGAAGAAGGAGGTGATGAGGAAGGGGCAGAGGAACCGTCAAGGCAACAAAGGAAATGGAGGAGCTATGAGGGAAGAGGGATGAACCTCAAAGGGAAGAGAAGGACAACAATGGGGCCAGTGAGAGAGTAACCCCATGGGGAGGGACTCAAAAGTTAATGAAAGAATTACATTGATAATGGTGCAGAGACCCCTGGAAAGGAGCAGGCTGGCGAAGGCAGACGTGGGGGAGAATAGTTCAGCTCCTCTAAAGGGATAGTGTAGAGAAAGAATTGCACAGATAAATAACTTGGTCTGAAGAAAATCTTCAATGCATTGCGAAAATGTTATTTGAACTGCTCCCTGAAACCGTAGCTCTGTCTGCTCTTCTTGACATCACAGTGAGGAGCAGAGAGGTGACTGGCTTGATCGTGTTCAGGTGTGTACCAACCCAGAATATTGACTTACAAGAGATCAGATGCAGAACCTGGGTAATCACACATGCAAATACTTCTGATTAGCCACAGGAGAATACCCTTACTTGAATTGCTTGTGCAATTGCAATCATTTTGCATGCAAATTAGGCACACAACTGGGTCTGTGTTTTTTGTGTATAAAACTGTATCCCTAAATTGTTTCAAAATCAGGCCCACAATGTGTGGTTTAGAGTTAAGACCTTCTGCAGAGTGCTGGGAGATGGTAGTCTCAGGATAATGGTGTCAACAGGCAGTATTCTAGCCCAGATAATCATGTCCAGGGACAGCGGGAACACTCCCACAAACCTGCCTTCACACACACAAACAGGTATTTCGTGTTACATCTCTTTGACAAACCATCACATATCTGTTTACTCATTCACTGTGTTCCATTGCAAATGTCTGGAGGCATGCAAAGGGGCATGAGAAGTGTGTGACACCATTTGAAATATCGCCCTTCTGATCTCGGCCCGGGTTTTGCGTCCCGGATATTACTGTTCATGAAAGAAACATGGGGTCCAAGAAACACCCCTCATCTAGTTCAAAAAACATGGCCACCAGAAGCAAGACTGAACCCATGGTCTTCCTTATGTTGTGACCCCTTTGCTTCACCTTCTCCTTGTCTTCTTTCCTTTCACACCAGAGGGCTGGTGCTGGTGGCAAGTCCGGATTGTCTGCCAGAGGATTTCCCATCCCTGGTATATGTCCATCACCGGAGGGTGGCACAGTCCAGTGGGGGATGGGATGTGGTTATTTGAGCCAGGATGCACAGAGCTGGTCTGGAAAGTAACAAATGTTCCCATTACTTGTTTAGCCCACACACCAGTAAGGGACAAGTGAGTAGCCAAGGTCAGTGTGTATCCCTCAGAGGCCAATGGGCAGTCCCCAAGGACAAATCCAAATGCTGTATTCTGTTTTCCCCTGCTGCGGCAGCAGAATATGTAGTGTATGCATGTTGTGTTTGCAGGGTATGAGTCCTGTCTCTGGTAAGTGACTGTTATGTATGTTTTCCTCTCTTTCTTTTTGTGTTTGGTTAGCCCACTGATCCCTCTTGCTAATGGTTGTAAGCTCCTTGGCGCAGGGACTTTGTCTGGTTTTGTATCCAAACAATGAAAACTGGCAAACAATGAAAAGTAATAACAGTGAATAACCTTATGATGACCATCCTGGTAACTTGGGTACATCCTCAGTGGATACTTACAAATTTCTTCTTGTAAAACAGTGTTTGAATCACACTGGCTCCTTCTCCAGATCTTTTCCTCCTACCCTTGTTTTGGCATTCTGATTGTCTTTCTCAAGATATAATTTCTCATGCTGGGGTCTTCCTCACGGTAACCGCCACTCTTCCTTGGGAGGGTGGTCAGGGTAATTCTGCTGCCTCCCGCCTCTTGGGAGATAGGCCTGTGACTAATAGGCCAGTTGTAAAAGCCCCCAAACACCTACTGTGAGGTCACCAAGATGTAGTTTTGCAGTGAGTATTCAGTGACTTCAAGACTTGCCCCTGAGAGTGACCCTGAGAGTTGGTCCCTGGATATGCAGAGCTGGAGTGGTTTTAAAGTCTGTAGAGGGGATAGTTGTACTGGAAATAAATTTCATTCTGCAGATTTGAATTAAGTTTGAGGCCATCCCTAAACCCCATTGCACTGTCCTGCCAGCAAGAAGTATCAGCAAAGAAACTCTGCTTATGGATTCAGTGATCATATTTCCCTTTCTCAGAGTATTGCTAGGCAGCAGCTTCTCTAGAGCTAAAGTGGCAAACTTCGGGTTAGCCGAGAATGCTGGCATAACTCCATTAACTTCAGGGGAGCAATGCTTGCAGAGAACTGGGTCCTGAGTTTCCAAAATTAAGCCAATTATGCACCAAGTCCCTAAAATCCAAGAGCAAAAATTGCCTGAGCCTCAAAACTGACAGGTTGGGTCTGGGTCCAAGGTAGAATTTTTCTGCTTGATTTGAAGTGAAATGTACAAGGATTTCCTGAGTTATGGCATCCTAAAAATAGCAGTGTTCAGAACTGAGAAGGTCTCTTAATTTCTGTCACTTTATAACAAAATGACAAAGCGATAGAGAAACTTAGCTAACCAGCTTCCCCTAGTTGAGATCCGATGTCCACCACCATAGTTTACCTGATTTAATGTCAAAACCAGAATTGTTAACTGTGTATTAGGAATCTTGCTATGGCAACATGGGGAAAGAAAGCTTTCTCTATAATAGATGGGGTGTTTCTCTTTCTGGCATTCTCAAGGACAGCTCGACTGGGGATTCCTTCTACAATCTGCAGGACAAAGATCCTTTCTAGTGAAATTCAGGGACTTTTATTTTTTTTTAAAAAAAAATAAAGTTCTCTAACAAAACTTTAAGGTGAAGTTAAAGTTTCAGCAACACATCAGTGTTGGGTGCCTTGTGTCCCTGCAAGGCACAGTCTTAGAGTTTTAGTGTTGTCTATACACAAACTGGAACCGAAATATTGAAATCAGTTTTCATTCATGCCAGCTTCATTTATTTTGGTATAAGCCTATATGTGACCATGCTTGTTTCAGATTAAGAGTGGCCACACACAGACTTCCACTGAAACAATCATAGGTATGAATTAAAAGCAGTTTAATTACTTTGGTTCCAGTTTATGTGTAGGCAGCCCCAGAAATAGAAACTCAGAAAATCCATGGTATTTCTCAAACAATGCACCAATATGCACTCAGATAATGACAACCTTAACTCTGCCCCTGGAGAGACAACAGGAAACTGGGGTGCCAGATGTGTTGCTTTTGTTTGTTACAAAGACCTTTGCATTCCTGCCTTGGCTTTAATTGTATAGGCAGAGTTATACCATTTTGGGCAGACAGATAGCCAAAACTGTGGTTATTTATTAGAAACTAATTGAACTTCTTGTGCACATATGCTGCCCCACATTCCTGGTACTCGCCCTTTCTCATCCACATATGCCGGAAGGACTTGAGCGAGGCTGCCATGGAACCTCCAGCCCAGACGGCCATACCCCTCTTTGGGGCTGCCAGAATTTTAATCCGGTAGCCTTTGCCATATAACAAGGCATCCAGCTCTGAGCACATCCTCTCAGGGAAGCCAGTAAACATTGATGAGCCCCCTGATAACACAGTGTTACCGATAATGTCCCCCTTGCACTCATCCGGCACCTTCTGGAGGCTTTGGAAAGCTAACAGGTGAATGCCTGGAGAGTTTTGGTCTAGCAGTTTTGGCTGGAAGAGCGGCTCTGGGCAGCAGAACCGCTCCTTATCCAGAGTTATCCAGTGTCCATCAGGGGTCTTAAAACACACTGGGAACTGGTGAGCTTTGTCTTGGAGGTCTCCTTCATAGTCCATGGACACATAGCAGCACTGCTTTTTCAGCTGGGACACCGTCGTCTTCTGCAAGGCACATAGCAGCTGTGGGTCATTGGAGCTCTTCAGCAGCAGGGTATGCATGTGCTTGGAAAGGAAAAACCCAGCCACGTCCAGGCGATAGGTGGCTTCCCTCCAGATCTGCCCAGCGCAGATAGAAGTGACATGGGACACCCCAGCCCCAGCCTCCACAGCCAGGCCAGTGACCCTGCCACAGGAGCAGAGGGAGAGGAGGCCTGTGTTCGCCACATGCAAGGCTGGAACACTGAAGGCCTCGAAGAACACCTCAGCCATCTTCTCCCGATTAGTTGTGGGGCAGGAGGGAGAGTCAGTCACAAGCAGTGGGCGCTCCTCAGGGGATAGTCTCAGCCCGCAGAAGAAAAGGTGGCTCCACAGATTTTCCATGGCTTCCCAGTCAGTGATGATACCATGCCTGAGTGGGTGGGTTTTGGATGCCCTGGCACTGCCTGACCCACAACCAGTGGCAGTGAGATGGCGTTGGCTCTCCCGCATCACAGCTGGGCAGGTGAGAGGCATGGATGTGGTTTTCAGCACAGACTTTGGCTTGTCCTCTCCAGCAAAGCCGGCCCGAGTGAAGCAACTACCATTGTCGATGACAACTGCGACCTTTCCCATAGCGTTATCTGCACCACCAAACTGTCTGAGCTTTATCCGCCTCTGATGTCAGGATTGGGGAGACGCTGAGTCAGGGATTAGAGGGAAGAAGGGAACTGGAAATCTTGCCTCATCCTGCAACAAAGCAAACAGATTATCTATAATGCAGAGTCTAATCAGGTTACCAATTAAACACAAACCCATTGTTAATGCAGGATTACAGCTGAGAAACGCAATGATCAAGAGTCAGAACGTGCCCACAAGCCGGGAGTTCCTCAGCAGTAGTGACCGGGATGTGCCGTGGAGTTGCCTCCTTATGGAGTTTGTCTGGGCCATTTCCTTGTGTCTTGTCACGTAAACACAATCATGCTGTTACTTCAGCTCAGAAGCACGTTGCATCGAAACAGCCTCCCATCACAACGGAACAGTGCTCCAAGAGCCCAAAGGAATGATCTGGAAGAATGGCAATCCAAACTGTTGCTTTGGTGCTCCTAGGCTAAGATTTTTCAAAGCTGTCTAGGGGATTCAGATGCCCAGTCACATTAACTTTAAATCTCGGCTGTAATGCACTGTCTACGGCATGGGCCTGGTTTTCCTGCCCCAGACGGGTTGGAGGGCATTTCTCTTTTAGACCTTGATGGTCACCATTTAGGTCATATAGTTAAACCCGATGTTCTGCAGTCTCCTCCATGCCGTCCTCTTCTCACTTGTTTCTCCTGTTCTCTTGCCCCATCCTAGACTGCTCCCAGCTGAATTGGGTTGGTAGCAGCAGTGGCCTCAGCATGGTATTGCTGAGAGCTCCTCTGGGCAGCTTGACACTTGGCAAAGTAATGTTCATGCGTTGTTGAATTCCAACCCAAATGTGCTCAGTGTTGACTGGCCCTAGGGTCTTCCTGGAGTTCAGATTCCCCAGCTATAAAACCCTGTGGCTCGGCTTGGTCACAGGGCAAGGGTGGCCATTGGGTGCATTCTAGGGCTCTGAAAGGACCTTTGTATTGCATTTAGGGCATTCCTCCCTGAAAGAGCATTATTTCCTCTGGGGTAGATGTGGTGGACCTGCTCCATGATTGCAGCCCCACACAAACCCAGATTCTGATACCCTCCCAGCTGGGATGGAGTCATGTGTGGTACAACACCCTCACCTGATGAGTTCCATATGTTCATCTCCCCTTTCCTCTGACCCCTGGATCCTCTTGGAGCTGGCCTAGGATAGACATTAGGGTTCCCAGGTGCGGCCTGAAACTGCTGGTGAGAGGAGGGGTTCCAGTGGGGGGATGCGGTCCTGGGAGTTCTGGAATCTTCCCCTGCCCCATGTGGCTTCTGTTCCTAGGAAGAGATTATTAGGTCCTGTGACCTCATAGACCCGTGTGTGTGTGTGTGTGTGTGTGTGTGCAGGAACTGGTGATGCGTGTGCAGGTGCATTTGTGTGTGTGTGTGTGTGCAGGAACTGGTATAATGCACTGTAATACCAAAGCCCTGACTCCTCGTGGGAATCAGACCCACGCAGCACTTCCACAGATAGGGATGACACTGCTGAGACCCTGTCATGTTGCTGTGTGCTGTCAAACAGCTGTTGTGTTCCATCCAAAGGGAGGGGTGAAGTGATTCCTACACTTACAGTTTGTAAGACTCTGTAAGATCCTTTGGGACGAGAGAGGCTATTTACGTTATTTATCAAGAGGAAGCATTTCATGCGCACACGCTGAAATGCGGCCACCTCTGTAGTGGAATGTAGGAACTGTTTAAGAATGTGTAGCAACTGCACAACAGTTGAGGACAGACAGGAAACTACAGGGGGAATTGTAGAGAAGCAAGATTTGCCCAACAAACTGTTTCACATCCCTACTCTTGCCTCTTTTTTGCTATGTTCTAAATTTTTTGCTAAGCACCACACACAGCTCAGTCCCAAGAGAATAAGGCCATTAGCTGAATGGTATTGATGGTATCCATTTAGAATTCTATTCAGAGTCCATCACCTAGAGGTGGGGAAATGAAGAGGGCAGATGGGCCCAAATCTGGTGCTCTTTTCTCTGTCTCTACCTGAGCTTTGTCTGCATATTAATTTGGAGACAAATCCTACGAAGTGCTGCATACCCTCAGCTTCTGTTGACTTCAGTAAAAGTTGGTGCTTAACACCACCGCAGCAGAGCACAGTATCTGGCAGAGTCCTGCCCCGAGTAAGGCAAACACTTTTGCAGGAACAAAACATAAGCCAAATTAGGGAATAACCAGCTTAAGGAATATTTAAATGCTAGATGTATTCAAATTCATCTCTGGCGCTTGTAACTGGGCCCTTGCCGGTCCTCTACACAAAAACTCCCAGAGATCACTTTAAGTGCAGCACCCGTGTCCTTTATTGCCTGTGTCTGTCCTCACCACCTACTATTTACAGATATACACAGACCAGGGCTCAGGGAGATGGCTAGCTTCCTGGCCCACAGGGATCTAGATCCCAACACTCTTCCCTTTCCTGTCTCCCTGGGACTCCTCTCCCTCTGGTCTCCCTGCTTCCTGCCTGCCAGCTTTTATAGCTGGCTCCTCAGGCCTGCAGGTGTCTCCCTTCAGGCAATTAGGGCGTGGCCTCCCAGCCAGCTCCAGCTAGTGCCTCCTTCTCCCTGGGTCTGGGCTAACAGGGGCCTGGCTTGATCCTCTAAGACAGCATCCTGTTACAGTGCTTAAGCTGAAGTAATCTCAGAATCATTAATAATTATCTTTGAGAACTCCTGGAGGAAGGCCGAGGTCCCAGAAGACTGAAGAGGAGCAAACACAGTACATATCTTTAAAATGGGAACAAGGAGTACCCTGGGGAAATATAGGCCAGTCAGACTACTTTTGAAACCTGGGGAAAATTGGAACAAATGATTAAACAATCGGTTTGTAAGCTCTTGAGGATAATAAGGTTACAAGGAATAGCGAACATGGATTTGTCAATAACAAATCATGCCAAGCCAACCTAATTTACTTCTTTGGCAGGCTTACTGACCTAGTGGATGGCTAGAGGAGGAGCAGTAGATGTGATATATCTTGATTTTAGTCAGACTTTTCACACAGTCCCACATGACACTCTCATAAGCAACCTAGGGAAATGTGGTCTAGATGAAATTACTATTAGGAGTTGAATGGTTGCACTCAAAGAGTAGTTATCAGTGATTTGCTGTCAAACTGTGAGGGCATATTTAGTGGGGTTCCACATGGGTCAGTCTTGAGTCTGACACTGTTCAATATTTTCATTAATGACTTGGATAATGGAGTGAAGGACACCAAGCTAGAAGGGGTTGCAAACACTTGGAGGACAGAATTCAAATTCATGAGGAGCCTGAAAAATTAGAGAATTGATCTGAATTCAATAAGATGAAATTCACTAAAGAAAAGTGCAAAGTACTACACTTAGGAATAAAAAAATCAAATACACAACTACAAAATGGGAGACAACTGGCTAGTTGGTAATATAGCTGAAAAGGATCTGGCGGTTATAGTAGAGCACAACTTCAATATGTGTCAACAATGTGATGCAGCTGCAAAAAGGCAAAAATCATTCTGGGGTGTATTAATAAGAGTGCTTTATGTAAGTCACATGTAATTTCCCTGCCCTGCTTGGCACTAATGATGCCTTAACTGGAGTTCTATGTCCAATTCTGAGCACCTGACTTAAGGAAAGATTTGGACAAATTGGAGAATGACCAGAGGAGAGCAACAAAAATGATAAAAGGTTTAGAAACCTGACCGATAAGGAAAGTTTAAAAAACCTGGGTATGTTTAGTCTGGAGAAAAAAAGACTGGAGGGGGGGAACCTGATAACAATCTTCAAATATGCTAAGGGCTGTTATAAAGAGGACTGTGATCAATTGCTCTCCATGTTTATACAAGGTAGGATAAGAAGTGATGAGCTTAATCTGCAGCAAGGGAGATTTAGGTGAGATATTAAGAAAAACTTTCTAACTTTAAGGGCAGTTAAGCTCTGGAACAGGCTTCCAAAGGAGGTTGTGGAATCCCCAGCACTGGAGGTTTTTAAGAGCAAGTTGGACAAACACCTGACAGAGATGGTCTAGATTTACTTGGTCCTGCCTCAACACAGTGGGCTGAACTTGATGACTTCTTAAGGCCCCTTCCAGCTCTACGTTTCTATTATTCTGTGATTCAGCCAGCTTCTGGGATGTGACTTTCTTATTAACCAAAAACCTGCTTTGTGGGTCTCTCCTTCCTGAAGTTAAAGGTCTTGGATCCAGAGCCTGGAGAGAAAGAGGATGGCAACAACCAAATTTCTTTTACTCGCCGCAAAAGGCTCTTTTTGTCTCCTGGTTCACACAGTGTGACTGCACTGCACAATTATTTAACTCCACTCCAGACCGTGACTAGCAGCACAGATTGACAAGGAGAGAGAGCAAAGAGTAGTTTGTTAGCAGACAGGAAAGCACTTTCTAGCATGAGTTTCTAATAAAAGCCAATGTAAAATGGCTCAGCAACACTTTTCTTGCTCTCTGTGTGTCACAACAGAGGGACGTTATACGAACATTAAGCCTCCATCTTGCTATATACATTACTGATCTCTGACTGATTTCCAGTCTGCTGCATTGGCCAGGTGCCAGCATTTTCTTAGCCCCCCAATTTCTCATGTTAGCAATGCTCTCCAGCATCTTTTTATGCAGAATGGATTTCCCTGTATGTCAATATTCCATATTGGCCTGCACTTCCCACTCCAACAGGAAAACCAGGAACCCACTCCTTCTTGGTGCTCAGCTGATAGAGTGGAGGTTCCTGTCCCCTCTTCATACAATGTGAATTTCTTCCCAAGCATTTTGCCTTTTCACCGCCATCCTTCTTACTGGTCGATTCACCTCGTGGGCCCCCTGAAGGCTGTGAAGGGAGCGCTGTCTCCACAGCTAGCTTGGCAGCACTCACTTTGCAAAGCCAATTTCTTTCTCACCTCCCACCCCATGCTTCATCTCCTGCACTGTCTCCTGAAGGCCCTCTCTCCAGCCAAGGACTGCAGGGTGGGGTCATTGATGGCAGACACTTAGTGTAAGGCTCTACTATTTCTTGCCTTCCTCCCGCGCCCCCGAACACATACTAAACACAGCCAGTCATTTGAGATGCTCAGGTTGGTTTATTTTCCCCCTTCCATGGGTTCCTTGGCTCCAGCATGCACTATAGTGTTGCTGGAGACAGCAACACTCCTTGGGCTGCTCACAGCCTGGGCCATCTACTCCCAGGGCCTGGGTGTACGGTGTACCAGAACCTCACCCCGTTCTTGGAGTCCAGGGAATCCCCTTCCTCAGCCTTGTCAGACTCCACCAAAAAAAACAGAGTCAGGATTCGCCTCATCTTCTGGATGTCCCCATCTCCGGCTCCCAACCGTGCTGATGAGGGGTAGGGCTGTGGTGGCCGGGGAACCTCTCCCCTCTTGCTGCCTGGCTCCGATCTGCCAAAGATGTTAACTTTGCTACCGGGAGGGAGGGTGATGAGAGAGAGGGTCTTTGGGCTGTGGGACAGCTTCCCAAGAGGAGGCAGCAGCACCACTTTGATCTAGAATAAATTAAACAAACAAAGTTTTCTGTCACACTGGCCTGGGCTGCTCCCCAGGCACTTGAGACCTCCCCTGTCAGCTCTACAGCCTCAGCCAGGTGCTCCTGGAGAGCAGACGTGGTCAGTGACTCTGCTGACCATTCCGCAGAGTGAGCGTCACTGTTCTCATCACAGTCACCCCAGGGGCAGGGTGTTTGCCAGTTGGCTGATGGGAAATTCCAAGGCTTCTTATTAGGTGAAATGGGTGATGATTTTTGGGGACTTTCCCTGGGTTACTGATATGTCTTAGGGAACCGTTCCCCAGGCCCCATGCCCAGGGTTTTGGTTTCCTGTTTCCCCAAGAGTGAGAGACAGTGGCTGGTGTAGGGGCTCGAATTCCACTTATTCAAGAAGGATTAATACAAGTACATTGTCTATTAGGAACTCATGATGGTTCTTGTCACCACCATTCCTGAGTACTGTACAATGCAGTGAACAGTATCAAAATGTACAAGCTCCTACTCAACCCACCAGCATAATGCACTCCTACCCCAAAAAGGAAGTCGTCCCTGGGCCAGCAAAAATGTAGGACTAGAGAAGGGACCAGTTAGTCCAGGACCGGTTATTCTAGTTTTGAAACCTGGTTATGACACAAGTCCATGCAGCAGTGGCTGGTCTCTGTTGCACAGACATCAACCTCTTCTGGTCGCTCTACAGGAGAGATGGTACGCGGTGATAGTGTTAGGGGGATGGAGCCTGGCGTGTGTCTGTCTGTGGCAGTTGTGCAGGGAGTCGTGTGTGGGAATGACTGTGCATATTGTGTGAGACAAGGGGTGTGGCCAGGTGGTAGGTGACGCTGTTGGAGAGCATTAGTGTGGATGACTCTGTAGCTGTGGCGGATCACCGGCTGGCACTTACAGTGGACTTGTTCTTTTTCAGATAGATAACCAGTCGCCCTTTCTCCTTTTCCTTCTCCAGATCTTGGCACTTCTCCTTCTTCTCTTGCTTTGCTTTTTTCACCTTCTTTCTGGAGTTGTAATTGCCCATCTTGTGATTCCTTCTGGCCAGCTGGTACTGCCTCTACTGAGCCAGTTGTGTCAGAAGTCAAGGAGCTTCTGTGATGTCAACCCTAGGCATAGATGTGACTTTACAATGGATGAGGTGTCTCTGAGGCTGCCTGGCCCATTGGGTCCCATTGTCCTGCTGCCTATCCACTGGATACCCTTCCCTGGTATTGAGAGAAAGAGACCAGGCTCTGTGTGTGTCTTTGTGTGAACTTCTCAAGGCACGGAGCACTGGGAGCAGACCGCACTGGGTGGATCTGAAAGATGCTAAGGAGACACTCAAATCAGTTTGTGCCACATGCAGCTTGTTCCTTCCCTCATCCCCGCCTAATAATGAGCTGACACAGCACAAGTCACTTATATTGTGTAGTTTTGCTGAGTGGTTTCATTACAGTCAGTTCAGGTGACAGACTAAAGTATTGTTTAGTGGGCATACGTGAAGTGGCTCTCGCCCTTTATTTTAGAGATGGGTCTTATACACAGGGATCATCTCTGTGTAATGCAGCCACCGCCTCTGATTGTAACACAGCAGAACACAAAGTGCCACATTGCTTTGGGATAGAAAGTAGAGACAAGTCCCGGATCCAGTGAAGCACATGGATGAATTTTAGGAAGGCAAAGTGGCCAAGATGCTGGTTTAACATCCCTGCCCTTGCAAAAATTCTCATGGGATCTTTAGTAACTACCAGTGATCGGGAAAACCTTTAGCATCCCTAGAAGCCCCCTACTACCACGCTCAGAATGGACTGAGAAGACAAAACGCTCCTAATGAATTACCAGCATCACTATTTGCAGTACCCAATGTCCTCTGCAGGTCTCCCATCCAAGTATAGGCCATGTCCCAGTGCTCTGGCTGCAGGCAAAAGGTAACCTGTCATTTCCTACTTGAGCCCCGAGTAGTAGATTCTGATCTCTCAGCTGAGAAAACAATGTGATGATGCAAAAAGGTGTGAAATGCTGTGTGAAATGCTGGATTAATGAGAAAGCCCCACCACTCTGACCTCTGATTTGTCATGTGTATCCCCATGTTTCATCTCACTCAGGGCATGGTTACACTTACAAGATTATAGCGCTATTGGTTATAGTGGTCCCCTTATACAGTAATATGTATACCGCTATTGTATGTCCACACTGAGACGCGCCAGCGGTATAGCATGTCCACATTTGCGGCACTTAATGAGGCATTAAGAGCAGCGCATTAGGTCAGGTATCCCAGCATTCAGCTGGGTGCAACGTGCTTTTTAAACGAGGGGGGTGAGGGGAGACGTGTTATGTGTATGCGAAGGGAGAGAGCCAGTGGTTTTTCTGTTCTTCTGAAAGCCTGTCAGTGAGCCTCCGTTCACAGAGGGCTTTGTTTTCACACAGGCTCCCTCCTTAAACATTTGCATTGCTTATCTGCCGAGTTAAGAGAGAAACTCTAAAGAGGTACTTCCGCGTTCCTCCAGCCGAGTTCAAAAGAAAGGGAAGAGCTGTCAATTGCCTTAAATGGCTCTAGGCATCTCAAGAGATCACTTGTAGCGCAATGGGTGTCCACATTCTCGCTTTAGCGCTTCATCAGTTGCGCTACAGCCCTTATTCCCCATGCGGAGGTGGATTACCAGGAGCGCTATAACTCCGCGGTTATAGCGCTCTACATGACTTGCCAGTGTGGACGGGGAGTAGGTTATAGCGCTCCTGGGGGCTTTATAGCGCTATAAAGTGCCAGTGTAACCAAGGCCTCAGAAACTAACAAAATCAGACATAAAAATACAAGTGTCACAGCACACCAGTACTGAAAAATTGCTGGCTTTCTCATTGTTACCATATAATTATAAAATAAATCAATTGAAATGTAAGTACAATATGTATATTCCAATGTATAGAGTACAGAGCAGTATAAACAAATCATTGTCTATGACTTTTTGTTTGCACTGACTTTGCTAGAGCTTTTTATGTAGCCTGTTATAAAACTAGGCAAATATCTAGATGAGCTGATGTACCCTCTGGAAGAGCTCTGAGTACCCCTGTTGAGAACTGTCCTTCTGTTGGTCACACAACAAGCACACCGGGATAGCAATGAGGCACACTCTGCCATGCTGTATCATCTGCCTCTGGGCTAGAGGACGGTGTTTGGTCTCTCTGGCCCATTCAGTCTGACTCCTTGGCCTCCATGAAGCTGCCATTAGGGAAGACCATTGATGCTCATTGTGCTGTGCTGTGCTTTTTGTGCTGCAGCTAGTAACAGAGTTTTGCACTGCACTAGCGAACCGTCGATTGTTGCTGAATGGTTCTCTTTTCCAAAGCAGTGCATTCAATATCCAGCGCTTCTGAGAGCCTGGAAATGAGAACTCCGGAAAAGGTTTGACCTGGGCAAATGCCATTAGCTTCCTTGCCATTTGGAGCTGCCTGACAAGAGGAGCCCAGCTGTGGTTTCCCTTTAATCTGGTTCTGGTTTAAATTACCCACCCCCTCACCATGTCCCACGATGATTTCTAGTGTTTAATACACCATGGCGCAATGGGGAGGTGAAGTGCTACCAACTGCCTTGCCTATAGCCTGCTCTGCAGGTTAGGGGAGAGGCTCAGGAGCTGAGAGTCCCAGGTTCTTGTCCCAGGCTCTGCCAGTGACCTTGGACAAGGCATTTCTTGATGTTCCCAGCACTTATCTCAAGGCTCTATAGGTCTTTACAGAAATGCAAAACCAACCCAGGATTAACACCTGCAACATTTCTACATATTTATTCACCTGCCCCAAGCATGAACAGTCTCTGCTCCTACCTGACAAGTGGAAGTGCATTAATCTCCTCACCTGGGGGCTTGTCTGAATGCTTGTCCAGTGCCTGGAGCTCTTTGGACCGAAGGTGCCACAGTGGCAGCACCATTATTGCGTAGAACTAACTGATCTCCCTCCGGGGCTCTGGGTTGCGTATAAAATCTGGGATGGACTCTTCAGCAGCTGCTTCTGCCAAGTCCCAGTGAGGCTCTGGGTGGGAGGGAGACGGGCCTGGGACATTGCAGGAGAAGAGGCTGCAGTCCAAGCGAGAGCTCTCCTGGAGTACCCACGATTGGGTGACAAGTGTGACATTCTCGCTCTCCTCTCCCACAGGAGTACGAGAGATCCTCCAAGATGGAGCAGTTTGTGACCCGCTTCCTGCTACGGGAGACCAGGACCCAGCTGCAGACCCTGCAGGCCTCGCTGGAGTGCGCCTCGGACACGATCGAAGAGCAGGCTGGATGGGAGAGGTAATGTCGGGGCGGCTGGCATGGGGAAGCCTGTATCGGCACAGATGGGAGGCAGGGAGTGTGGCCCCTGTGATCTGTGCATTTGGGACCCACTCTTTTGTGCTTGGTTCCCAACTTGGCTTTGGCTACTGACCTCTCATGAGAGTCCCTCTTGCAGCAGGGTGTTAATGCTACAAACCCCCACCCTCCGTGACTGCATATTAACACAGCTGACCCGCCCCTGAGCGATTGGCGCAGGCAAAGTTAGGGGAACTGTCGTTCCCACGTGATGCTGCGTGTTCTGCTTCTCGTTGGCTTCGTTCCTGAGCCCCGTGACCCGCTTTGCCCCCTTAGTTACCAGCAAACAGGCCCGTTACTGGACAGCTGAGAAAACACAGCTCCAGCGAGGGTCAGCAGCTGGAGGCACTCAGACATGCTCTTACTGTGATCTCTGGATTGGATCCCTGTTCTTCTGACACGCTCCGTTGGGTTTTACTTTGAGGCTATGTCTGTACTGCATGTCACTGGGGTGGTGTGTATGTCACTGCTGAGTCCACACTGCGCTGCACAGCTGCTTGTGGCCGGGAAAGGCTCTGGCCGGGGCAGGCAGTGGGAAAAGGGTCCAGCAGCAGGCAGCCATTTTCCCCATTCCCTTCTCCCTGCTGCTGGAGCCTTTCACTGCATCTGGCAAGGACGGGGCAGCAGGATGCTATGTTGCTAAAAGAGCAGTGTAGAGGGGAGAGGCACTGCTGGGCATGCAGAGAGCCATGTAAAGTACAGAGCCAAAGGCGCTGGCGTGTATCTACTCACCTAAGCAGTGCCTCACCCTCTACCCTGCTATTGATTTCTGTGTTAATGGGGCAGGCAGTGTCACTGTAAGGAGTGTGCAATGCAGCTGTACCCTGAGAGTTGTGCAGACCACTGGAAAAAAACCCAGGCACTGCCTGCCCCGACTGCTGAGTTCAACTGGTCCCCAGCACTGGTGCCGCCCAGCCCGCCCACTCTGGGCCAGCCAGTCCCTGGTACGGTTGCTGCTCCCGTCCAGCCACTGGCTGACTTGAATGGGAGTTTGTTTGAAGAAGCACCTCGTCAGATGCGGATGGGGCTTGAGGGCTCAGTCAGCTCTGCTCCAGATCAGTGTGAGATGCTCCTGGTGACTGAGCTGGACAATAACAGCTGTTTTCTGTTGTTGTTGGAGCATTCCTGTGCAGATCCAGGCGTGGGTGTGACTGTGCCAATCCGCCATGTTTGAGTTTGGGCAGCACACATGCCAGTGCGTAGAACCCGAGCTCCTTCTGCTCGGCCAGAAGGTCTTGGTTCCTTCCTTCTGGTTTCATCGAACATTCAGGATCAGGCCTCCAATAGATCTCTACTGGAGAAAACATGATTGTCTCGCTGGTTTCCCCACACCTGGGTGGTGCCTGCACATCCCATTCCCGTGGGGACGCCAGGGATGGCAGACACAGGGAAGGATGTCGCCAGTGGACTGGGCTGAGTACATCTTTTTTGTTTTTAGGAAATACTTGAAGAAATCTGAAGTCTTTATTGGCCCGAGATTTGGCAGGAGATGTGGGCGCAGAGCTCAGAAGACCGTCTGCTTGTCTCCAACGGATCCCTACTCCGGGATGCTTACTACAGGTATCGGCAGGGCCAGGTGGATGAGGGAGAAGCCGTTGCCACTGTGCTGCCTGTCTCTTGGGGCCTTGCTGCCTTTGGAGGGTGGCAGTGTGGGTTGCAATGGGACGTGGCAGGGTGTGAGCACCGGCTCTGAGGTGCTTTCCTAATAGGGTGTGATTTATAATGCCCAAGTTCAAGGAAGCCTCGTGTGACTTTCTGTGATTTGGCATAGCTGGATGGATGGGGAAATATCTGAGCCAACGTTCTAGAGGAAGTCAGATCCGTTATTGTTCTGTATTCAGTCCTGCTGCCAGGAAGGACACCAGTGCTGATGTTCCTGGGACAATCCTCTCTGTACTTAGTTGGAGCTTCTCGGTCTCCAGAGTAAGGATCAAAGTCTGTGTCCAGTTTAGATCCAAACGTTCAGAAGTTTATCCACGTGATTCCAAGCCCTGCCCGTCCACCGCCCAATCCACTCCAACCGCAGCCTCCCTGCTCCCCTCCTGTTCCCATGCTCACCCAATCCAACAGTCCCTGCAGATAGTTCAGGGTGGATGCTGGATGCTCTGGATGCTTAGCTGAGCCCCTGCTGGTACTTTGCATTAACCTCAATGGAACCAGGATCGGCTCATCGTAGTCGCATAAATCACAAGAAATCCAGAGGGCTCCCATCCCGCTAGCAGTGAAAGTCAGACATTGCCTGCAGTCTCAAGAAAGGGTGTATTATTTAGACAGAAAGAGAGTAAACTATTACCTGCTTTCCAGAGCCAATAAATGCCAAATAAATCTGTCCCATATTTGCTAAAAAGCAACAATGAAGATTCACCACTTTCCCAGTCTGTTGTGCCTCCTGCCGGAGGACGTAGTCAGTATAAAGAGCTGGGGCAGACAGCCCAGGTGTGTGTGAACCGAGCCATCCCTATGTGAACCTGGCTAACAGTGGCATCTCCCTGTCACTATTCCATCTAGGGGTTTGTGTCGAAGCTGACAGCCAGTGGGCGGCTCAGATTAACAGGCTACAGCAGCTCATTGACAATCTGGAATGCAAGGTGCGTGGGCAGAGGGGAGACTTGTTCCACGTATGGTAATACAACTCAATCCCACCCCGCAACCCCCTCCGAGTGTGGGCCTGGACCCCTGCATCTCAGCCAGGGCAGCATCACCTCTGACTCGCCTAAGTCCTGACCTGCAGCACCCCCTGCTGTTCCCGTTCTGGGCCCTGCTCAGCTCTGCTAATGGACCCACTCCTGACCTGAGCACCCCCTGTTCTTTCAGGTCTGGGACAGCTCAGTCCTGACCCACTGGTCTTCCCCTCCTACTCACCACTCAATCTTCCCTGCAGAGCTCTGCTGAGGTGTCATCCCCCTTGTTCTTCAAGTCCCCAGCCTCTCCAGAGCAGATCGCTGCTCTGTCAAGTCCCAAGTTGGTTTGACCGGTGGGGACTCTCTTGAAGGCCCTATGGAGGGGCACCCCTGGTCCAGAGGAGTCACCTGGCTGGTCGTGGAACTGCCCCCCTTCAGCTCGGGTCCCTCCACCCTCTCCAGATGCTGCTGCTGGCCTGCCTGCCTGCCTTCTCCATCTGGCTCTTGGCAGCTCAGGTGGGATTCAGGCAAACCCCGCGCACAGCGTCCTCTTTGGCAGGTTGCCCCGGGCCACCGTCTAGGCCACCTGGTGCCAAGGCCGGCCTTGGCCCCACCCTTGTTTTTCCCCTGAAATTGAATTCTCATATTAGTAATGATTTTGCTTTTCTACAAATGCAGAGCCCAAAGCTGGAGCCTCTAAAAGAAGAAGTTGTTTGCAAAGGGAGAAATGCTGTAAGTTCTAGGCCTGCTGCTTTCCATTGATTGCTAGCATAGAAACACAAAGAAATTCTCTCTTTCTCTCTCTCACACCCACTGTGACCGGTTGGATCACAGACAATCCCTTGGGAACTGTCAACTGATGTGCCAAGACTACTTCTGCCCCTGCTTTCCCTGCCAGTTTGGGACTCCAGAGCCCTGCCTGGTTGTGCCAGACACGCTTGCCAGTTACCAACACAGACCCGGGTCTGAATCACGTCCCACAAAATGCAGGCTTAACTGAAAGCACTTTAAGAAGTGTTCCTGTCTCCAGCACTCAGATGCCCAACTCCCAGTGGGATCCAGCCTCCAAATAAATCCGTTTTACCCTCTATAAAGCTTATACAAGATAAACTCACTTCCACTGCATGCATCCGACGAAGTGGGTATTAGCCCACGAAAGCTCATGCTCTGAAAAAATTTCAGTTAGTCTTTAAGGTGCCACAGGACTCTTTGTCACTTCTGCAATTCCAGACTAACACGGCTACCCCTCTGATTCTCAATATTTGTTCTTCCTCTATAGCACTGATAGAGAGATATGCACAGCTATTTTCTCCCCCAGGTATTAATACATACTCTGGGTTAATTAATAAGTAAAAAGTTATTTTATTAAATACAAAAAGTAAGATTTAAGTGGTTCCAAGTAGTAAGAGACAGAGCAAAGTGAATTACCAAGCGAAATAAAATAGAACACGCAAGTCTAAATACAGATAAAACCTCACCCTCAGAGGTGTTCCAGTAAGCTTCTTTTACAGACTAGCTTCTTTCTATTCTGGGTCCACTCACACACACCCCCTGTGGTTGCTGTCCTTTGTTCCAGTTTCTTTCAGGTGTCCTTGTGCCTTCCCAAGGTATCCTATCTCTTGAGCCAGCTGAAGACAAAATGGAGGGGCCTCCCAGAGGTTTAAATAGACTTTCTCTTGTGGGTTGACACTCCTCCCTCTCCCTGTGTAGAATCCCAGCTACAAGATGGAGATTTGGAGTCACATGGGCAAGTCACATGTCCATACATGACTCAGAACTTACAGGTAGCAGCCATGGTTCACATGCTACCTTGAATGTCCTCAGGTAGACTTCTTATGTGGATTGGAGCCTTCCAAGATCCATTTCTCATTAAGTGTTTCTTGAATGAGCACTTAACTTGCAAATTCCATTCTAAAGAAGCTGCCCAAATGCCTTACTAAGGCTACTTAAAATCAAACATGTATACAGCCAATATTCATGACTTTGGATACAAAAATGACATACAAATAGGATGAATATACCCAGTAGATCATAACCTTTGCAGAGATATGTTACATGGCATATGTAACATAAAACATATTCCAGTTATGTCATATATACATTCATAAGCATATTTCCATAAAGAATTATGGGGTGCAATGTCACACCCACATCCACTCACGTGCGGGTGCAGATGGGTACAGGCCTCCCGTCCTTGCATTGACACACGGATGTGCACACTTGTCTGAGCACAGACAGACACGCACATTCCTGGTTGAACTCACCAGGGAGAGCCCCCGGCTTTGTTCCGAAGCTGGAGTCATTGTTCCAGGTCTTGCACCCCAGATCTGCAGGAAAGGGAACCAGAATGGTGGGCAGACGAGGGCAGAAGTTCCATCCGCTACATGGTTCCTCTGAGGAGAGCATGTTTCCATTCACGAGTCTGCGTGTGAAGAACGGGCCACACCTGAATGAGTCCAAAGGAAGCCCGTGGGCTCAAAGGGAATGTTCTGCATGCGAGTCCCATGAGACACTGGGCCAAATCCATGCAGAAATAAGCCAGTTTAAACCTGGATGGAAGGGTTTCTGCGGTGGAAAGTCACTATGACCCCCCAGATATAGCAGTACCAGGGAGAGGGTGTAGGGGGACAGTGGGGCTGACCAGAGGAGATGTGACCAGGTAGCTGCAGAGTGCACTAATTCACCACGCCCCTAGCCTTGTGGCGACCCGGAGAGGCAGTAGTCATCCCGTTGCCGGCGGATCAGGCAGAGTACGCGTTACAGCTCCTTGTTCCCAGGATGGCCTGTTGCAATTCTGCAGCTGCAGCCTTGGCAGTTCATTACCGTTCAGTTAACAGGAGATGGTGCCTCTCAGACAGGCTCAGCGCCTGCCACCTGTTCATTCCACGACTCAAGAGGCCCTGGCCTAATGAGCCACCACGCAGTGTGATGGGCAGGGGAAAGCAGAGGGGATGAGGAGTCTCTAGTACAAAGGGCAGCCCCAGCGAGCTTCTGGAGCAAGAGTACTGACCTGCCCCACAAGTTGGCACCTTTGCTTCTAGCAAGGCCCAGCAGGTTTGGCCTAGAGTCCTAACTGTGTCCTCTCTCCCTGCAGCACATCCTGGTGGCTCAGAGACAGCTATCGGTGACAGAGAGCGGCTTAGAGGGATTCCACCAGGCACTCCAATCCTACACAGAGGTCACAGCCAGACAGAGCCACTGCTTACAGTAAGTCTCCTGAGCACCTGTGGAGTCAGACATTTGGCCGGAGGAAATATAGGTGCCTGTAATGTCGCTTATCACAGTCCTTCACACCTTACACCCAAAATGTACAAGCGTTCAGGAATCGCACGACACATGAAGGAAGTGCTCTAAATCATGATGTTAGCAGCTGTACAGCACTGCAGAGACGCCATGCAGACGTTAACTCATCCATCCTCACAACACTGCTGAGAAGCAGGGAAATGCTACAAGACTAGATACCTGTGTCATATAGGGAAGTATTACTGTTATTGCTGTGAATTATTATTATTCCTCTTACAGATTGGAGACAGAGACACTAAATGGCCAAAATCTTAACCCACAAGTCAGCGGCAGAGCTGAAAAAGACCCGGGAGTCTTGATACCCAATCCCCTCCTCCCAATATTGTAATTCTCTTCTTCTTTTGAAAGAAGAAATTGGGTAAATTCTCCCCTTGTGCCAAGCAAGGAAGGAGGTGTCCCCTACAGCTGCGCCCACTGGGGAATTGGAGCCAGATTTTTAAAGGGGTTTAGGTACCTAAAGATGCTGATCAGCACCAGTGGGATTAAAAAAACATCTAAGGAAGGGAGGCATTGCATTCCCATTGAAGTCAATAGAAGTTAGGCACCTCAATATCTTTGCAGACCTGGGCCTAGGCATCAAAACTGCTTAATCACCTTTGGAAATCCCATTTAGGCACCTCAATAACTTTGAAAATCTGGCCCTTAGTGCCAGAGCTGAAGGAAGTGTCTTTTATAGAGTGCAGTATGATAGGTGATGAATTCATTGACCGTACCACAGAAGTATGACTGGGGTGCTATGGGCATGGTGGGTAGCGTGGCCTGGTGGTCACAGCAGGGAGCTGAGAATCATGAGACCTGGATCTGACTCTCCACTGTCACTGACTTGCTGCATAGGCAAGTTAGTTAACCTGGTTGCCTCTCAGCATCCTTGTCTGTAAAATAATCACAGTAATCACTCTCTCCCAGGGGAGTCTGATCACTAGTATTTGCAAATATCTTCGAGAGCCTCAGCTGGCAGGACCTGTGGAAGGACAGAGTGTTGTTATACTGGCATAACGTTTTGGCCAAGGGTTTGTCTACTTGGCAGTCAGAGCAGGGGCTCTGTAACGGGGGCGGGGGCAAGGAGCCATGGACCTCCCACTTTAAAAGTGGGGGCAGAGAGGAGCAGATGTGGGGCGGGGCCTCAGGAGAAGAGATGGTGTGGGGGCCAGGCCTCAGTTCAGGCACTTGTGGCCCCCCCAATTTCAGGGCACTTCCTCTGCTCCTGAGTCCGAGATGTGACTGTTGCTTGGATACCTGTGCTAGCTTTAGTCTAGCTAGCACGACTTTGAACAGCAGCAAAGATGTGGCAGCCAGATCCTAGCGTGGGCTAGCAATATGAACACGTCCTCTGGGGCTCTGTGCACGCTTGTGCCGGTGTCCATGTCACTGTCTTCACTGCTATTCTTAGCTGCGCTAGCTAGATTAAAATTGGCAAAGGAATGCCCACATCAGTTGCAGCCACACCTCCGATTATGTTGTAAACGTACTCTTGGCATTTGTCACATGTCGCCCTCTAGTGGCTGCTCCCAGCAACTAGAACAGCCTGCTACTTACTCCTAGCTAAGGAGCCAGTGGTTTTGGTGCTGACAGTCCTGACTTTGATCATGACTATGGTGTGTGGCTGTAAGCCATGGTATGTTGCAATGGCATAGCATGAGATGAGAGATAAAGGGAGGAAGGGTCAGGTGGGGTAAATCAATCACATTTCAGTATTGTGTCCGCCATTCCCCTTTGGTGTTAAAGGGACATGAGAGCTGGTGAAAAGTGTCTGGCTGAGAGCCCTTCAGACTGAAAGCCTCAGTCTAAACCAAAGACATGTCCCTCACCTCAGCAGTCCAAAAAAGCTGAATTCTAAAAACAAGGCAGCAATGACCCAAAGTCGGGGCGGTGTCTGATTCTGCCCCAGGCTCCCTGGGGTGTCTGTGGTAAATCCCAAAACGTTGTTTAGCTGAAAGATGTCAGTTTTCCTGCAGGAAGTTTCAAATTGGTTGGAAATCGAAAATTTTAATTTTGTGTCAATTTAAAATGGTACTTTGGATTTTTGATTTAAACAAAACATGGGATTTGCTGTGGAGGAACGATGTAATTTCTCATCAGAATTGTCATTTCCCCACGAAAAAGATTGGTTTCAGTGAAACCGTATTTTTCTGCAGGAAGGCTGGCCGGTAAAAAATGATGAACCGCTTTAGTTAGATTAGCCTAGAAGTTTCTCTGATGCCTTTCACAAAGTGCCTTCCAAGGGCCCAGGAAATGAGTAACTGTGCGAACACAACAGCTGTGATGCCCTCCAGCATAGTTCGGAGTTAATTGCACTGTCTTGGATTCTGCTCTTTGGTTGTTCTTTGACTGCAGTAATTGTTTGCTCCTCAGGGTGTGAGTTAGGGGGATTGGGTCTGTGTTCCTATCCTAGTCCAAAGAATTACATTACAGTTGAATGGGAAATTCTCCTTTAGGCATTTCATAATCTGGATGTACTCTCTACCCCCACTCCCTACCCCCATCATTTTTAAACAAAAAGGTCAAAAGTGAAATAAAACATTTTGATATCACTGAAAACATTTCCATGAATCCAACTGACTTTTTTCCCCCTGATTTTCAATTTGTGACAATTTTCAAGATTTTGACTTTTTGTCCGAGTATCTTGAAAATGTCTGTAGGATGGGAAGCCCAGTTCCTGCCTTGCTCTAGCTGTTGGACTGGCACTGCTTAGTGGAAGGCTGAAAGGTGCTGGTTCTTTGCACATCTGTGCACATCAGCCTAGTGCTTGCAAAGTACTCCCCACTGCTTGTGTGGAAAGGGCGATGACCATAAAGAACCTGTGTTCCAGTGCTTCTGTATCCTGGGAATTTTCCCAAAATCTGGGAATTTTTAACAACATGTGACCTGCAGTTTCCCAGTTTGCCCTGCAATTTCCCAAGGTGAAACATTTTACTCAAAAATTCCCAGATTTGGGAAAATTTCCCAGGATATAGAAGCACTGGCTAGAGCTAAAAATGTCCCAAGTCTGGTGAAAAATTCCCAGAGTCTGGGAATTTTTCACCAGATTTGGGACATTTTTAGCGCTAGGTCGAGAAAAGTTGGCATCACGATATAGAAGCACTGCTTCATTCAAGGCCCCGGGAGAATGTAACACTATCCATGCTGATCGCCTTTAATGGGGCTGCAGCAAAGTTGTGTATTTATTTATATGCTACTGCTGCTCTTTAAGATGCTCACAAGAATATTATTTTTCTATACAAGACAAAAAACCCATCAGTGAGTCACTGCAGATAAATCACCAAGGCTCAGGAGCCAGGCTGACTGCCCAGCATGGCCCCATTTATCCCAGAAGCTGACGTACTGAGAACATTCATTATTGTCCCCGCAGCGTGTCTTCCCGCAAGCTGACGAGCGAGGCCTGCTTCATTCTCTATGAGTTCTGGCAGGACGTGACTTCGTGGAGAAGGTTTGAGGCTAATTGCAATTCATTGCTGAAGTGGTCCAGGCTGAGGAAGGCTGCATCCAAGTGCAATTCTTGTGAAAGAAACAAGATGGGATTTCTAATCAGGATGCTTCACCCTTTTTCACTTCTTCCTGTACCTGCCAGCGGCTACTGCCTCCCTGCTTTGACCTGTCTTGTTATTTACGCCTATCTGCACAGGACAGCAGGATCAAATGGCCATAAAGGGGCATTTGCATTGTGAATGATGTGCTAACCACCATCAAGTGTGAATGGGTGCACTCTCAGCACATTTGAGACAGAAGGCATTCTACTCTGGGGAGTGCAAGGTCTGCCCCCTGCCCCAGTCCTCTTGTGTGTGTGCATAGGGGTGACAAGTGTCCACGCACACTCTTCCTCTCTTGCATACTCACACCAAAGCTCGGTCCCACCCCTGGTTAACGGTGTGCAGGCTGGCTCTGACACAATCATACTGGCCCTGACATTTTCCTAACTCTCCATATTGCTTTGCAGTCACTTGCAGTCCAGTTGCAGCAAGACGTTCCAGTGGGCCATCATCGACTTGCTGGAGTCCCCAGAGCTCGTGACCACCATGCTCTTCCCAGGTGGGGCCACTCTTCAGCCCGAACATACTGAGATGAGCCGCTAACGGGAATGGCAAACTATGGATTCCATCCTGCTGTCTTTACTCAGGAATAACGCCCACTGCAGTTATTATATGCTGCATACACCATTATAGTACTGTAGGAATCCGTTCACCCACCATGGCAATGCAGCCAGCTCTGCAGTGGAACACAGTAGCTGTTTAACAGCACAGTGCAACACTACCCAACAGTTAAGAACAGGAAGTTGGGATGTAAATTTAGCTGCAGAAGGAATTTAGGGAGTCAGAATGTAACTGTTCAAATGTAAATTTGGCCAGAACATTGAGGCTAACACCCCAGCTCCTGCAACATTTATTCTGTGAACTGTAAGGAAGCAGGCAAGAGAGCGAGAGGAAGACAAGCAGGATTAATGAATTAGTTAAGGCGTGTAAAGAGCTATGAATGTGTAAAGAGCTACTGCAGTGATGCGTATGATTTATTAATAGCTGTTACTATTACAAGAGGCGATAAGCATGCTACACACTGCAATGCTGGTTGCCTTCATCTCTGGTGGATTTTTGGTCAGTTTTCCGATGGACCCATCGGCCTTTCCTGGGTCACAAATCTCTAAGCAGGTGTATCAAGCTGACACAACCAGGCAAAAGGAACTGAAGGGCCCCCTGTGCTGAGCTCCGGCTCAAGGCGTTAAGTACATTTAGTCCCAATATTTCTGCCTTGTTTAGTGGGGTGGGGGAACAGGCCGGGGGGGGGGGCGGAAATTGTGCTGGGCTTGAGCCTCACATCCTTGCACAGGCAAAACTTGCCGTGACTTCTGTGCCGTTTAGCCAGCGTGAAACCTCAGAGAGGACTGTGGCCTTGGTGCTGTGCCAGGGCAGCGGGGGGTATGAAATTCCCATGGCTGTGAGCCTGGGAGCAGTTCATCCTTGGGAGAGCGAGCAGAGGGGCTCCCACCTGCCCCACAGACGATTTACCCTGCACTGAGCACCTGACGCTCTCAAAGCACTTAGTGAGCTCCTGGATATTATACCCATTCTACAGAACGGGAACTGAGGTCCATACAGAGTCAGTCACCTGCCCAGGGCCGTGGGGAAGTCTCTGGGTAGAACCCAGCTCTCCCTGTCTTTCCCCTGTGCACTAAACAATATATGAGTTCCCTCTTTAGCACTTTGTGGCTCATGCTCTTTCCCCATTTGCTTTCCTAGCCTCCTGGTGGATTGTGAACAATAACTGATCCTCTGCTGCCTTCTCCGAAAAGCAGCTGGCGTGCGGACGGATGAGGAATCCTCACTCCCAGACCCCTGGCTCTCCCTCCCCAGTGTGTCTGCAGCCTCCCCACTCTTGTCACTTGTACAGTCCTGGCTGCTCCCCCCTCCTGCAGGCATTTCCCGGCTGCACCAGGCTGTCCTTCTTGGGAGCATTTTATCCCTCTCCCCTCACAATGTGACTTTCCACAGTGATGTCATATGCAGTCAGCCAATCAGCTTTTCCAGCTATGATGCTCCGCCCCTGAATGTACCATCTTCGAAGAATGATGGGGAGGGGAGCATGACCACGAGCGGGTAAAAAAGTGGCTACCAAGATACTTGATGTTGGGCTGGCCCGAAACCCAGTCGTATGATGACAAGCAGAGGGCAGAACTCACATTGGCCTGACCCGTGGGGCTGGGAGTGCTGCAGAGCCGGTAGTGCTGAGCCTGATCTGCACTGGGGGGAAGACGGAATGGAGGACAAGGGACGTTTATTGTTCTCTGGCACTCACCTGGTGTTGAATTCATGGCCAGGCACTGAGGGATTCTGGACTGAGCTGTGTCCAGCCACTGCGCTACGGGCCCATTGGGGGATGGCAATGTGGGGAAATGGGGGGATCTTCTGTGCTCTGAGAGGGGTCGGTGAACCCAGGCCATACACAGATCCTCTGGGGATCAGTGTGGGATGGCTGGATCCAAATCTCTGCAAAGGTCCCACAACACCTCTAGACAAGCCGTGTGCTTCACCCTCCCTGCCTATGCACAGCAATACTGTAGTCAGGGAGAGCAGAGGGATGGCAGAATGTGCACCCATGCCTGCCAGCCGCACCCATGAGCTCTAATTTCAGTCCTTCTGGCCCCAGTATGGCCTCTTTCAGGCTGTGGCTGGCAGTGAACTCATCTTAGTCTTAGAGCAGTTGCACTAACCGCCAGCACTGGCCTAATTCTGTAGAGTGGAGTTGGATGGCCTCACTGCAGTGTCCATGTCCCCAAAACAATCCCTACGTGTAGGTACCCCCACAGCCTTCCAGCTGGCTGTCCCCAAATGGGCCTTGACGCCTAAGCTCCCCCTCACTTCTAGCAGGGATGCCACTGGGTTGAAACCCGAGCCCATGAACAAGTTGACGTGTTTAGTAGCTTGCCCTGCCCCAGCCACATTGTAACGACACATGGGGCTGCCTGGAGGACGTCAGCCTTCCAGGCTGGCAATCTGTCTCCTTTCACCACTGCGAGCTAGGAAGTATTTTCCTGCACATCCAATCTCATGATCCTGTAAATGTCCGAAGACGAAATCCAGCCACCTATGCTCACCCCACTGTGTGATGTCAAGTCAGAGTGATTTAAATAGGCATTACCATGGCGAGCAGCCTACGAGCAGTAGAGTTAATTGATTAATCTTCTGGCAGATCCCTTGGTGCGAGTGGGAAATCTCCCTAGGTGCCAGCTCCGAACACACTGCTCCCTGGGGGTGAAGGCATTTCACACCCCATTGCAGTCATCCACACGTGCAGAATGTGGGTGCCAAACGCTCCCAACCCAGCATTGTCCTCTCACACCCACCAGAGGTGGCAGTCTACACCCATGGGGCACAGGTGCAAGTGACAGTGCAAAGAGCATACGTGGCCCACAGGTGAGTGTGGGTTCCAGGTTCCTCCCCAGAGTCATAGAGTTTAAGGCCAGAAGGGGGTCCCCTAGTCTGCCTGCCTGTATATCACAGGCCAGCAACACTCTATGAATTGTGACAGCCTCCAATTACAGAGACTTGGCTTTAAGCTCCAGCTCCTGCAGGTCCATGGTTCAGACTCGCAGGTGGTGGCCATCACACAAAGCAGTGGGGACTCCAGCCCTGGATGTGGCCTGTCCCCCTGGTGATACACTTCATAGGCGGGAGGCCTGGCTGCAAGAATAGCCCCAGCCTGGTGTTTCTAGTTTATGCTTTAAGTTAAGTTCTTGTACAACCAAAAGAACAGCTGCTGTTGGGAGAAAGAACAATGCCTGGTGTATCTCACCTGCCAGGCCATTTCTCCTGCTGTCAGCGTGTGAGGGACTCACCCTTTAGCAAAGCACTCTCATCCGTGAGCAGGTGTGAACTGAAGGTCAACTGCTATTCCAGTGCAGCATTAATTTTCTCTTGCGGAACATGCAGACACCCTCAGAGTGGGGTGCATTATAGCTTTCTAGTGTTTTCACAGGGAATTCTGCCTTGTTGTCATAAAGCCCAATCCAGCTTCCATTGCATTCAATGTCAAAACTATTGCTATAAAGGATAAGAACATAAGAAGGGCCGTACTGGGTCAGACCAAAGGTCCATCTAGCCCAGTATCCTGTCTACCGACAGTGGCCAATGCCAGGTGCCCCGGAGTGAGTGAACCTAACAGGTAAAGATCAAGTGATTTCTCTCCTGCCATCCATCACCCTCCTCTGACAAACAGAGGCTAGGGACACCATTCCTTACCCAGCCTGGCTAATAGCCATTAATGGACTTACCCTCCATGAATTTATCCAGTCCTCTTTTAAACCCTGTTATAGTCCCAGCCTCCTCAGGCAAGGAGTTCCACAGGTTGACTGTGCGCTGTGTGAAGAACTTCCTTTTATTTGTTTTAAACCTGCTGCCCACTAATTTCAATGGGTGACCCCTAGTTCTTCTATTATGGGAACGAGTAAATAACTTTTCCTTATTCACTTTCTCCACGCCACTCATAATTTTATATACCTCTATTATATCCCTGCTTAGTCTCCTCTTTTCCAATCTAAGAAGTCCTAGCCTCTTTAATCTCTCCTCATATGGGACCCGTTCCAATCCCCTAATCATTTTAGTTGTTGCCTTTCTCTGAACCTTTTCTAATGCCAGTATATCCTTTCTGAGATGAGACCACATTTATACACAGTATTCAAGATGTGGGCGCACCATGGATTTGTATAAGGGCAATAAGATACTCTCCGTCTTATTCTCTAGCCCTTTTTTAATGATTCCTAACATCCTGTTTGCTTTTTTGACTGCCGCTGCACACTGCATGGACATCTTCAGAGAACTATCCACGATGACTCCAAGTTCTTTTTTCCCAATTAGTTGTAGCTAAATTAGCCCCCATCATATTGTATGTATAGTTGGGGTTATTTTTTCCAAAGTGCATTACTTTACATTTATCCACATTAAATTTCATTTGCCATTTTGTTGCCCAATCACTTAGTTTTGTGAGATCTTTTTGAAGTTCTTCACAGTCTGCTTGGGTCTTAACTATTTTGAGCAGTTTAGTATCACCTGCAAACTTTGCCACCTCACTGTTTACCCCTTCCTCCAAATCACTGACGAATAAGTTGAATAGGATTGGTCCTAGGACTGACCCTTGGGGAACACCACTAGTTACCCCTCTCCATTCTGAAAATTTACCATTTATTCCTACCCTTTGTTCCCTGTCTTTTAACCAGTTCTCAATCCACGAAAGGATCTTCCCTCTTATCCCATGACAACTTAATTTACGTAAGAGCCTTTGGTGAGGGACCTTGTCAAAGGCTTTCTGGAAATCTAAGTACATTACGTCCACTGGATCCCCCTTGTCTACATGTTTGTTGACCCCTTCAAAGAACGCTAATAGATTAATAAAACATGATTTCCCTTTACAGAAACCATGATGACTTTTGCCCAACAATTTATGTTCTTCTATGTGCCTGACAATTTTATTCTTTACTATTGTTTCAACTAATTTGCCCCGTACGGACGTTAGACTTGCCCAGTACGGACGTCTGTAGTTGCTGGGATCACCCCTAGAGCCCTTTTTAAATATTGGCGTTACATTAGCTATCTTCCAGTCATTGGGTACAGAAGCCGATTTAAAGGACAGATTACAAACCCTAGTTAATAGTTCTGCAATTTCACGTATGAGTTCTTTAAGAACTCTTGGATGAATGCCATCTGGTCCCGGTGACTTGTTACAGTTAAGTTTATCAATTAGTTCCAAAACCTCCTCTAGAGACACTTCAATCTGTGACAATTCCTCAGATTTGTCACCTACAAAAGACGGCTCAGGTTTGGGAATCTCCCTAACGTCCTCAGCCATGAAGACCGAAGCAAAGAATTCATTTAGTTTCTCCGCAATGACTTTATCATCTTTAAGTGCTCCTTTTGTATTTCTGTCATCCAGGGGCCCCACTGGTTGTTTAGCAGGCTTCCTGCTTCTGACGTATTTAAAAAACATTTTATTACGTTTTGAGTTTCTGGCTAGCTGTTCTTCAAACTCTATTTTGGCTTTTCTTATTACATTTTTACACTTAATTTGGCAGTGTTTATGCTCCTCTCTAGTTACCTCAGTAGGATTTGACTACCACTTTTTAAAAGATGCTGCATCAGTCCCTTTGTTTCTTTCATAAAGCACGTGGCACAGGTGGTGTTAGTTCATCTCCCTTACTTGTTGCTTTAATCACCGTAGCAATCTACCAGCAAAAGGTAAGACACTCCAGATCTGAGGTACATGAGAAGCTTGTGGTTACAATTGCAGTTGTGTCTGTATCATGGAGCTGTGCCAGCCACCCCTGCATCTCCCAGCCAGCAGCAAACACCCTCTCAGCCACAGTCCTACAAGTGACCCCAGGTAAGACTTACACCAGGGGCCTTATGGCCACGCCCCTCCATCTGGCTGGGCTAGCAGGAGCCATGCTGAGCTGGTCACAGATAGAATTTCCTCATTCCCTATTTTATCGCAGGTGCCCCATGATATACTCTGCTGTAGCCAAGAAGACAGAGCTCAGAAAGTCTGCTCCCTTTCTGAACAATGGAATTTCCTGGGGTAAAAGCCCAGTGATCTGCATCACAGGCTGGCATTCCCAAAATTGCCTTTATTCTGTGTGATGTGAACAGCCATTCTCCCCTCCCTCTCAATACACGTTTACATTTTGTGTCCATTTCAAAGAGTCAACTTCTGCACCGAAGGAAGGAATCCAACCTAGAGTGGCTTAATGGAATGGGGTGTTCAAGGTTGAGTTGACATCCTGGTGTTCTTGGGACAGTGCCTGAGCATCGAAATGTAGGGGCTGCCTGAAACAGAAAGAATCTAATGCTAATAAAATGATAATATCCATGGTATGTCATCAAAGAGTCCAATGCAAATGATCCTAGGTTCAGGTTTAAAAGTGCCCCAGCAGTACTGGCAGCCCAGGGATCCAGCATTGTGAGAACTAACAACAAACCTTTGCAAGTGTCACCTCACTGAGAAAAGGAGGAAATAAAGAACTCAAAGGCATTGCCCCACAGAAAGGCACTGTGCAGAAGTGTGAACTAGATGGGGTGGTGTCATAAACTGGGGGCAGGCCAGTCTTCATGGGGTTGTCGCCATGCAGAGCCCAATTCTTAGCTCATATAGTGCCACTGCCACCAGAGAGCCCAGCTTTCAGGGAGTGTCACCCGCAGAGAATTTGGCTCGTGAGGTTTAGCCTGGCAGCCTCCAGAGGCTGTTTCTACCCATGGGGCCCTGGGAGTGTTACCTGGAGTTTTGCTGAACCCAAAGCTCTTGGTAACTTTGCTTATAAGGGGATGGCAGGCAAGAAATCAATGGAGACACGGCCATCTGGCCAAAAGACAGTTGATGCAAGCAGGCAAACAAAAATGCTTTCACTCAAAGCTTCTACTTTGTTTCGTCTCCAGCACTTACATGTGCCCACAACAGGTTAGCAGAGCACCCCAAATTACCCCCAGATTCCGGGGTCTGGGGAGGTTTCAAGTGGATTAGCAGTGGCCAGTTTTTGTCTGCAGGGAAACTTAAGAGGTGGTTCATGTCCACCGAGCCCAGATTTCTTCCTCTTTTTATATTCAGATTGCTAGTATTAAACACCAAAAAACTGCTGAGCAGACGCAAAGTGTGGAGTTTTCCAGCTGTGCTTTCCCGTCAGTTAAGGGCTGTATGTCACAGAGCAATAGTTAACTATCGCCAGACCTTCCGTCTTGCAGATCACATGCTTAGGCAAAGAGGGGGCATGTTTGGTCACTCCCTTCCCTCTCCCCTCCTGGTTGGTCAGTGGTGCTAAGTCTCCTCCGAAGGCCTTGCGGCTGCTTCCAGGAAGAAGCATAACAATTTGGATTCCAGCTGTGGGCAGTGGTTCAGGCATGTTACTGGATTAACAAAATGTCCCCCTTACAGGAGGACAGACTCTCCCCCACTGCAGCAATCGTGCCACCCTCCCTGCGCTTACCCGCTGCCTCTTGCATGTCTCCCTCCTCTCAAAGTGGGCACAGAGATGCCTAGTGGCTGGCTCTGTGCTGAGATTCACAGCCTGTCTTGCCCTGGCTACTGCGGCCCTAGCGCTGCCTGTTCCCAGCCAGCAGCCAGGGAGGCCGGGCCAGGCTCCCGGGTGGGCTGAGGAGAACAGAGGAACTCCCAGCTATAAGTAGACCTGACATGGCAGGACTGGCTTTGCCCAGTAGTCCTGAGCTCCACACAAATTGTTCTTCATCTCTGCCGCAGCACCTCCTAATGCCCTAAGCAAATCCTGGGATCTGGCCACTCCTGAGGAGGCCAGTGGCCTAAGGTGTCACTTAGGTGAGGTTCCTTGCAAAGCAAATCCAGCTTCTCCTGCTGCAGCCTCCTGTAAGCCGGATGGGCGTGAACAATAGCCCCGGGTGTATGTTGTGACAGCATGAATACGGCTTGTTCCCTTGCACTCAGTCTCTGCAGTGCCTCCCTGGCACTAAGACCAAATCTGATCTGCATGACCCCACTAGCCCCTGGGATTGCAGAGGTAGCCTGGCCATTGAGTTTGGCGAACTCCAAGTGCCAGACCTTCTCGGCACAACAGCTCCCTAAGAAGCATTATAACTGCTGTTATGTCTACACATACCCTCTGCTTAGCTACCAGCCCTAATTGTTCCAGATGGAACGGGCGTGGGAAAGCTGGACTAGCCCTGGAAAGCTGAATGAGGGACAATGAGTAACACACATCAGCTTCCATATTATTAACCGTGGCAGAGGAGTACTAGAGCTTTTGGGAGGATTTTTGTGTCCATCTAGTAGCCACGCCAGCCAAAGTCCCGGTTTTAGCACAGTCTGAGAGCAATAGCCCTCCGCCAACTGGAGCAATCCTGAGCTACACGGTGCTGGAGTCTCTTCCAGCACTGCTTGTACTGATCTGTGACCTCCTGAGCATCCTCAGTTCTTTGGGACATCAAGGGGAGTTGAGGGAGCTCAGCACAAGCAGGACTGAGTCTGAAAGGCACAATTTTGCTCTCGGCTCCACAAGGCAGATCTTGGCTCATATCCTCTTCCCTTCGGCTAGGCTTGGACTTTGGAGCCTGTAAGGGAAGCAGACTAGCAGCTAGTCCTGGGCGGGTCAAGCTGACTATCAGAGTGTGGAGTTTCTGGGAGATCTGTTTCTGAAGTGTGGACAAATGATCAGAGCTGAGGGGCATGGGCCCCTCTTGGAGCTGAGAGGGCATGAGGGCCTCTGTGGCATGTCATTGTCAGAATGATCCTGCGCTGAGTCTGCTAGCAGACTGGTGAGGATACAACTCAACAGCATATAGAATGTAAACTCTCCCCCTCCCCCGATGCACATCCAGCATCTTCCCCCACCTATGAAAGCGCTGCAGACCCCCCACCCCCAGATGCTGCTGGTGTCTCCCTCCCTTCAGCTGACTGAAATGGGATGAGGCCCAATTTACTTTGGAACTAAATTGTATCATTTCTTTCAGGGGTGGTTTTTGTCCTTCAAAATTCCCTGCATTCTAAAATCAAAATGAACTGTCAGCCCAGGCCCCTGCATGAACTGGGAGGTGGTGTCCTGGAGTCAGTGTCTTTGGTCTTCTATAGTGTGAATACGGGGTCTTAAAACATTAATGCAAAAAGGAAGAGCATAGTTATAAAAAGAAAAGCAAGTTGCCTAAGCCAGCACAACAGCCTCATCAATTATTACACAGGGTGGCTAGTTAATTATAATTCTCTTTCTGTAGATACAAGATTATAACTGTATTAAATATTCAGACGTGCACTGTAGCTGTGTATGCGAAGTCTCTTGTCTGTTAATAAACAGTTCCACACTGCCGCCTGGTGCTGGTGCATTCACTGGACATGGGTCAGTTTAAGGCTGGCTGTCATGAGTCGTTTTTATAAGTACCTCGTGTGAATAAGAGCTGCAGAAGGAATGTGTTTTACCAAATGGCACCTATTCAATGTACTCCGAAGTCCTGCTCGTTGTTCTAGTACCTTTGACAACACATGCCAAGGAATGTGTTCTTACTGAGCATAAATTTGAAGCTTTCTATTGTCTTTTTAGGGGAGGATTTGGCATATGTGTATAGGACACTGGGTGGGTAATGAACACAGAGGTCTGGGGCAGGACACTGCTAGGGCACTGACTGATGATAGCGTTGGGCGTTGGGCATAGGAGCTGGCATGCTCCAGGGGTCTGAGATGAGCATTAGGCACAGTAGAGATGGTGCTGACTAGGAGCTATCCCCACTCTACCCCGAAAACCATGAACAGAGCAGTAAAAGGTGCTGGTTTTTGCTTTCCGGCCAGCACTGTTTTCCAGTCCCGTCTCCCGTTCTCACAAGATGAATGTCTCAAAGAGCCCGTTCCTGGGGAGTCGAAGTGCTGGGGGTACTGCTGTCTGGAGCAAGTGAGTTAACTTGGCTGACCCAGGCCGAGCAAGGAATCCTTAGCTGGAGACAAGCCTGATGCCAAGAACGCCTTCCAATGGCAACAAAGAAATGCACCATCTGCTGTGACGTGACAGAAAAGGGGACAGCCTTTGATTTCTATAGCTGCTGCCAGCACTCGGAGGGTTAAACGCTAAGTGCTGATGTACTGTCTAGAGGGCATGGGTGCTTTAGGGCTGGTTCTTGCAGTGCTGGCTCCAGGCCTCCTGGCTCCCACTGACTGCCACACAGTGCCGCTGGGGCTGAGCTAGGTGCTGGGGTTAGGCCTCCCTCCTTTACAGAAGGGCACTAGGGAACTGGAGGGGCTGTGGTTTAAAAGCTCCTTTCTAAGCTGGTTCCCTCAGTCCCACTGTGCTGTGCTGCCAGCAGGGATTGAGCCCTTCAGTGTTGCCTACCCCAAATGTTCAAAAATCATGAGTCAGGGGCACCAAAAAATCATGACAATAGGTACTTTCTATTTGCCTTCTGCTGTGGAAGCCTTTAGGGTGCGCTGGAGTCACATTTGAAAGCTTTCTCCACAGCCACAAGAGCTAGAAACTCACTTTTTCTTTAAGAATGAAGGCTGAAATCATCACATTTCCACCTGACTCCAGGAGCTGGGGCTTTAAGGAAAACAATAATTATCACAAGACTCACAAGCGCTGGCAGCCCCTAAGCCCACAGCCTCCTGGCCCAAAGGCAAACTGAGACAGCAAATCATCAAACAAGGCTGTTTCCCTAGGGACATGGGTTTAAATCCCATTGAGAATGGCCCTTGGTCAGTGGTTGTCAACGTGGGGTACGCGCACCCCAGGGGGTGCGCGAGACCACCCCCAGGGGTGCACGAGACGCCGGTGCTGTGTGGGAGACCAATGAATTCGACAGCAGTCTGTTTTGGTACCGCCGAAATGCCACTGCAGAAAGTGAAAGCTTTCTGTTCTGCGGCATTTCGGCGGATATGCCCCGGGGGTCCGTGAGTGGATGCCACTGCACGGAAGGGGGCCACAACTGAAAAAGATTGAGGACCGCTGCCCTAGGTGATGTGTTGTCTCCTCTTGGGGAACAGCCTGACGGACCAGAATCCAATATTTCAGCCGTGTCCTACATCCAGGTCTCAAAGAGCTGCTCTGTCTAACTAAGCCGGTGTCTTCTAGTGCTCCCCCATTGCTACCCATTCACACAGCCAGGCTTGATAACATAAAGCAGGGAAATAGAATGAAGAGCGCTTCAAAAATCCCCACTTGCAGCAAGCAGTGGATCAGTGGCATTGAATTCTCCTGTGTTGCCTCAGCAGCACAAAGTCCAGGGTCGATGCTGAAATCCAGGCTGTGATTTTGAGATCATCAGAACTTAGGGTGACAATATGGTCCATTTTGGCCTGGATAATCCTTCTTTTAAGTCCTGTTCTGGACATCCCGGCTTTTTTGGCAAAAGTAGGCATTTGTCCAATTTGCTTTCGCTAAATAGATCAGTGCCAGTAGTTCTGATTCTAGCCTTGGGAGTGTTCAGCATTCCAGACAAACCCGCCGATAGACTGTAACCGTTGGCAGGGACAGACATCCAGTTGCTAAAGAGAATTATTCTCCCACTCTCACAAGCGATCGCTTTTCCTGATATCTTCAGCTAGGGTTTATTGATTGTTTTACAGCTTGTTAACTCCTTTGTTTGCAATGAACCCAAAGCCGAACTAATTCTCGGAAGACAATAATTGCTATTGAATCACAGTTATCTGGCAGACAGAAAAATCAATGACTCTGTTAAACCAGTTGCCTGCCTTGTTTGATCATACTGTTAGAACGCTCAGACATCTGCAAATCATAGTGTTTGATACAGAAGCTGTGCAAATCCTATAGCTTATTACTACCAAACCCATGCAACATTGCAGACCTGGTGAACAGGAGGATGTGTCTTTCCAGAGGGCCAGAACCTGACTGCTTGGGATAACTAAAGCTTGGATGGCACTTTGCCTGAGAGCTGAGATCTTAGCCTCACAGGGCTGGTCTCTAGTTATTTTGGATAATTATATTCTGCTTCTTTAAAATCTCCCCGTGGTTTCAAATAGACACCGGGGCCTTGTCTAATTGTACTGTGTGCTGCTGTGCTCCACCCCAGAGACAGCTGCAGGAGAAGACAGCTTGTGTTTCTTTTTGCAGCATGTGACGAGCAGAGAGCAGGGCAGATCTGATCTCGGAGTTTCACTGGAGATGGGAGGTTTCTCTGGAGGGAAGATACCTGAGTTGTAACCTGAGCCCAGGGCGGGGGTTGGAAGAGGTGAGATCTTCTGCCAGGGAACCTGGACAAAGGCTGGGGGGAGTGGCCGGAGGGAGGGAGAAAAAGGCAGCAGTTTCTTTAGAGGGGGTTAGAAGCTGGCTGGGAAAGAGGAAGGTGCCCTAATCTCCCTGCCCCCAGGAAGGACCTGACAGCTGGGTGCTGTTGGTACTCACAAGCTCTGAGTTGGATTGTTTTCCTGTCATCTCAAATAAACCTTCTGTTCAGCTGGCTGACTGAGAGTCACGGTGAATCCCAGGAAGAGGGGTGCAGGGACCAGACTCCCCCATACTCCGTGACACAGAGCAATTCAAAAGCCATGTTTCCATGTGTGAAATCTCCACAGCAAACCCGTCTGCTTTACAAAGTGTCAGTGACCGGGAGCCAGGGAGCAGCTGTAATTTCTCAATTTGCAACATTTCTGCTAAATGGGAAAATCCGAGCACTCCTCTTTCGGCGTGTTCTTTCAAACCATTCAGCGGGGAATTAGCCAGGCACAAGGCTTGAGTTGCCGGTGCCGCACTGAAGAGCCACTCCTTGTTCTCATTTACACGACAGTCCCTCTGCACAGTTTTCAGTGCCATGCGCTCCCAATTTAAGCCCAGCACTGGAGCTGTGTCAGGCCCACTGAAGGGAATGGGCCCAGTCTGCAGCTGGGGTAAGTTGATGCTGCTCCAGTTGATGCCTATGGTGCTACAGGACAGGCCCTTAGAATGTCCCACTCTTGCTGTCAGTCACAGCCAAAATGGAAGTGGCTAGTGGAAGAAACAGGCCACTGATGGCCACGCTGTGGTGTCTAGGTCTGAGCAGGGTTAGCTGATGCAGCGGTTCCAACGCCAGCCACTGCAGGGCCGGGAAATGTTCCCCGCAGCGTGCAGAGCAGCCTGAGCCCCGTAGAATGAAATCCTGCCCCGCTGAGGTCAGGGACACAGCTCCCTTTAGCACAACTTCCCCCAAGGTGGGCATGGCTGGCTGGCTCGGTCAGCAGCGCTCAGTTCTCTTTGTACGGGCTGCACCAAGGCTCTCGGAGCGCAGCCCAGGGAGGCGTGGACTGGGCATGTCTGCATGGAGGGCGTGCCGGCTGGCTGGGCCTGTGTGTGACTCCCAGCGGCTCATAGCAGGGCTGCCCCCTGCGTTTCTGAACCCCTAACAAGTTCTAATCCATGGCCTGTGTTTGGGCCCAATCCTGAGATGTGCTGAACTCCCGTCGACCTCAGTGGGAGTGAAAAAACAGGCCAAAGCCTGCTGACGCTTACGTTAATGGCCCCTTGATTTCAGTGGGAGCAGGATCATGCTAGAAAACCGACAGCAACGTAATTCCCCTTTGCTGGTAGTGGTGTGTGTGTATCAGGCTGAAGAAATCACTTACCTCCCAGCTGGTGGTGTGGCCACCCTGGCAACCAGCCATGGCAGAGCCTCCCTGCTCTCTGGCCCACCCTTGCCCCACACAAGGGTGCCTGCGAGCTCAGCCAGGGGTATATCAATAGCACGTCCTTGTGACTGACTGCACAGCTGCTCCTGTGGGCACCGCAAGGGAACACAGTCCTGCCAAGCACCTGTCACTGCTGCAGGCACATTACAGCTTGCAGCCAGCATGTCAGTGTCGAGGGAGTCACACAAGCCAGGCTGCAGGGCATCGTTTGCACGCGTGGGCACTGCCGTGCTGTCAGAGTCCTGCTGCTGTGCCCCCAAATGACGGAGGAAGATTCTCCAGCCCTGGCGTGACAGCCAGCGTGAGCACCACGAGGGCAAAGTGCCAGCACAGGAGCTGTGTGCAAGGCACTTGGCAGGTGTAATCAGGGAGGAAATTCCCCAGGGCTGGTGGGCTCAGGGACCTCGCAGGGAGAGAGTCAGTGCTGCACTTTCTAGCATTAGCCCTCACAGCATCTGCATGGTCACACAAGCAATGTAACAGAGATCCCATGACAGGTTCTGAGGCTCCAGGTGAGTTTGACACAGTGTGTGTGCTGTGGGGAAGGATGTGTGTCGAAGGTACAAGCATGTGCTATGGCAGTGGGGTGGGGAAGAAGAGAAGGTTTGTAGGTGGTGTGTGCGCATGCATGCATGTTAGGTATATTTGTGTCCAGGTATGTGTGTGGCGTGTGTTCTGAGGGGAGGGGACCTGGTCCCCCCCATACAGGCATACGGGTTGCATTTGTGTCTCAGACACATGCGCATGTTCATGGGGGCACTGGAATTAGGTGGCAATGTGCAGGTATCCGAGGGCAGGGGGAGTGAGGAGGGCTCATCTGCGTGACAGGGATTCCTGGGAGGTTTATGGGCTGTGCCTCTATGTCAGGGCTGGGATTGGGTGAGAAATGCACCTGTCTCTCTTTTGCACTGTCACTGGGTTTAGGTCCTGCTGTCCCTTCAACTCCCAGTTCAGCCAGGCATTTACCTGGGCTTCTTGTCATCCGTGCATGAAGCTGCTGAATTTGTGTAAACCCTGGGCTGGGGTTCTCTGCTGCAAAGGGGGCAGAATTAGGCCAGCACCGAAAGCTTCTGAAAAATCTCTCCCAGCTACGTGTTACTCAAGTGCTGACCACTGTGCCGGGAGCCATACAGCTGCTAGATCTGGCTCCAGCAGAGAGTCCAGTGTTCGAATGAGCAGCTCATGGCAGGGCTGCCTATGCAAGGGATGGAGCCTGGAGGTCATGCTGCACTTCCCCAGGCATTGCCATGCCTGCCTCCCTGTGCCAGCTTGGGCTCAGCAGGTCAGTGCCCTGCCCTCAGGTACCGCAGGGGGCTGGAACAATTTGTATAGTGGTGGGGCTGAGAGCCATTGAACCAAACTGTAAGCCCCCAATATAATGGAAATCACTTCAAGCCAGGGGGTGCGGCTAGTTCCAGCACCTCTGAGGTACAGAATGTGTTGCAGGGCTGCAGTTACTGACTGGCCTGAGAAGGGATATCTTGGCCTATGGCTCTTATTTCTTCTGCGGCGAGCTCCAGAGGAAGCCATTCCTTATGCTCTAGGACTGTTGCTGCTGTCACGGGATGGGAGAAATGAGAAGGGTAAGGTCACTGGACACACATCGAAGATTTGGGCCTTGCTTGAACCTGACACCCTCCATCTGAAGGCAGCAGCTCAGTGATTTGGGATTGACACTCCTGAGGCTCTGGGGGGAACCACCTCAGGGTCCCAAGGCTGCTGAGCCAGGTGGATGGTGCCCTGGCATATATTTCACTGATGACAGTGCAAACCCCAGAAAAGTATAGAGAGAGACCATGACAACCTCTGGAGGGGAAAATCAATGAGTGTCTAGATTCAGGCAACAAATAGTTAGGTCTGGGAAAGAAATCCCCACTTCCTTCCTAAAAAGCACACAGAGAGCACTCCCGCACACCGACAGGCCAACCCCCTCCACACAATGCCCCAAGGGGGAATCTCGCCATGGCACTTCAATATGGACCACCTCTATGGGCGGGATAGGTGGGTTCAGTGTTAAGGCCTCAATGGAGAGAGTTTGCTGCATTTTAGTTTCCATAGAAACGAGTGGGGAGTTCATACCACTTATCCATCCCACCAATGGCTGTGGAGCGTGGATCGGCTCCGTTTGAAAAGCTGCGTTTGTTACCATGGATTTCATACTGCAGCAACTGAGACTGACAGGGCTGCAGTCCATCCTCGGTAACCCCTTGAGAGGATGGAGGCAGGGCCTTCTCTTCCTACAGCTCTGGAATGCCCTCCCCCTTCTTAAGCTCAGATAGCTAGGAGCTGAGTTCTTCTGAAAATCAGGCCCCAATCATGGGTGCCGATCCCCATATTAGCCAGGCCATGGCAGTAGCATCGCAGTGCTGGGATGGTTATTGGGTGCTCAGGGAGAGAATCCAGCAGAGGACAACGAAAATTATTAGTGGGGCTGAAGCACATGACTTATGAGGAGAGGCTGAGGGAACTAGGCTTATTTAGTCTGCAGAAGAGAAGAATGAGGGGGGATTTGATAGCAACTTTCAACTACCTGAAGTGGGGTTCCAACAAGGATGGAGCTCGGCTGTTCTCAGTGGTGGCCAATGTCCCATAGTTCCATATGCTCTAGCATGTTTTGATGGTACCCTTAATAAAACTTCAGAAAGTGGGATATTGCCTTAATTAGAAAAAGAAGCAGTCATTGCATCAGCTGCCAGCATCCAACATGCTAACAGCTTGGATAGTGGAATGTTAGTGGCTGTTATACAAATAGTCGGGCAAGGAGGTGCAACTAGCTTTGCAGAATTTGCTGAACTGGGAGTCAGAATAGTATGCCAGCCTCTATAGAGTTATGAGAGCTGCGGAAGAGTAGATATCTGATCAATATGTCAAAGATGCAATTAAAGCTTTTGAACATGCACAAAGGTAATCCTCACAAAGCAATGAGGTCAAAATCCAGAATCCCAAAGCACCTGTCCCAACACAGAGGAGCACGTTCATTGGAAACTCCAAGAATAGAGCACACCTGGTAACATTTTTGTCAAATTCACGGTGCAATACGGCAGATAATTTACTTGGCTCAAATCAGAAACAGATTCAAGGATGGCCTTAGTTGTTCACCTCAGATGGAGTTGTAGAGCAAGATCTATTCTCCTCACATGAAGAAGCAGATACTTGACTTCTACTTCATGTGGCGCACGCTTCACAAGAAAACCCTCGGTAGTGGTGTGGGCTCCGGACACGCCTGTTGGAGTCCTCTGTGCACACTTTATTCACAGGTTGGAAACAACTTTGGTATGGAACTTTGGGTTTCGTACTGGTGTGAAAGATAAAGCCAGATTTATACCAGCCCACACCACAGGAGCTGAACTTGCCCAACAACGATGCAGAATGCTGCCAGCAGCACACATACTGCCTAAGTGTGATTCAGCCAGCAGTCTGCAAGGGTTGGCAAACTAAACCTCTGGAAGCTTATCAGGAAGAATCCGAACACATTTAAAAGCCTTGTTAATTTTGGCATTATGGTGGATATAGCGGCTCCTGCTGTGAAATCAGTAGAATTTCTGATAACCCTTCTCTATGACCCAACAGCTGACTCAGTGGATGTAAATGGTCTGTGACAGGCAACAGGCATGGAGCGAGGCCCTTCCTGCCAGCTTATGATAGTCTTCTGCAACACATCAACACACAAATTACCAGCCCCTGACCTGGGACCAGGTCATGGACACGGAGCCTCACAGCCTTCCCCAGTTGGAAATGGCTGGCATCACAACAAGGATGGACACAAATCTCCAGCACTAATGACACAGACACCTGCCCCAAAGCATTCCTGGAACCCATTACACATGGGCGTGCAAAAGTCAGGTGTGAGCACAGCTACTGTTATCCATGACAGAGCATGGAGTGCACACAGACTTGCTTGTGTACTGTGGGTGACGACTGTTACACTCCTCATACAGTTATCAGTGTGGATTCAGATGAGTCTGAGACTACAGAGGATTCAGACTTAGACCTGTAGCACACAGCAAATATATTGAAAAAGGCTAGACACATATATACTGTCATATTGCCCATCGCTGAGAGGGAGCCCATTGGCTATTTGTGTTTTGCTAGCATCATAGTGTGCAATAGGATACCTGGCTTCTAATATAATGAATACATTATTTCAAAGGTGTATCAATTAATAATCTATGTGTTTGTCTATATAAAATGCAAGGCCAACATTCTTTAAGTAATGAGCCTTAATCGTTTGGGTCAAATAAACAATTTGCATGAGAAGAATTTGGTTTTGGCATTTAAAATAAATTAGTGGTAATTTGTGTCAAAGAAACCTTCTGTACAGCTACAACTTGTGTTTGTCTTTTTAAACTAAATTGCTTATTAGCCATTTTTTCTTTCAAACTTGTCTTGACAACTTATGTATGTCTGTGGTCTTTTCACTTGCACCGTAGGTTGTTCAGATGAGGATCCAAGAACGTGGCATTGGCATACCTTGCTACCACATGACACCACCACGTCTGGCCTGGATAAGTACCTAAGAGACACATCTGTCACGATAACATAGCTGTTGTTTCTGTACGGAGGTGGGGGTGTTACATCACCAAACACTTCCAGCCTGGGGCCCCAGACTATTCATTTTTGGAAAGTTTACAAGAACTTTGCCCTGCAGGTAATATTCCCTCCTGCACCCTGCTGTCTAACTATCATGGATGGTTCCTGATTCACAGGTACATGCTGGGTCAGCTATGCTTCCCACCCACAACAAGGAGGAAATAACTACACCCTGCACAGGCCCTCCGCCCAGCAACCCTCCCTGTGAGTAACTCTGAAGGGTCTGCAGCCTCTCTTCCTCAGGCAGGCTGGCCTGTCTTTCCTTAGTGGCCACATTAAACCTCAGCCTTACAGCTGGCTAGTAGATCAGCCAGGAGGGCTCAGATTATAGCCAGGCAAAAAAGCTCTTACCCAAGTCATGCGTCAGTCCAGGGAACCCGAACGACTGCCTTGGAATAGCCGTGCAGCTGGGCTGAGCTCTGCAGAGGGAACTAATCCCATAGTCAGCCCCACTCTCTGACAGTAGAGCCACAGGCAAAAGCAACACACCGTCCAGTCCCAGCTCTCTGGCAGCAGGATGGGATGGCAAAGGCAACTCCCTGCTCCCTCTGCTAATGCTTGGGGCCCAGGGCCCTGCAATACACGACAGTAACTTGTTCTCGGGCAGATCATCACAGGTACATCAAGCGCACGTGCCCTGTACGGCAGCCCAGCGCCACACGGGGCATTACCGCCACCTGATCCCTCCTTGACCTGGGACACTGAGGCTGAGCCCACCAGCCAGGGCAGCCGTCCCATTGCTGATGAAACCTCACTCAGGGCCAACTGGAAGCTGGCACTGGGCTGTGTGTGATGCTGATGGGCACAGAGCTGATGGGAGCTCCAGGCAGGGGTGCGTTGGATGCAGCCTGCTAGGGAGGTGAGGGGAAAGGAAAGAAATGCCAGGAAACCTGAGGAGAAGTGAGTTAACCTGGAGGTTCATTTGTCTGAACACAGACAATGCAGGAGAATACAGCACCCGCCCCTGAAGCACTGTCCCCTGGTCCCGCTCCAACCCAGAGTGCTGCCCCCTTTCCCATGCAGACCATCTCCCTAACGTGTGGCTTCTCTCTCCCCCTTTCCTGACACATGGTTCCACCTCCAATTGCCATCCCCTTACCATGGGCATGGTGCTCACCACCCCCTGGATCCCTGCCCTTCCCCCTCATAGCATTCTCACACACACACAGAACATCTGCCCTCTCCACCATGTGTGGTTCCCACCCCACCCCTTCCTGGGCATGGCATTCACCCCTCCAGGCTGCCCAAAGTCCAAAGGCTGCATGAGATCTCTCAGGAATACAAATCTCTGGGTCAAAAAAGCCGTGGAGGCAAGCGGGAAAATGATACAAGGGCCTAAGCTGTGTAGTTCTGGGTGCAGGGAAAGTAGCACAGGGCATATGTTCCCTGGAGCTCTGCTGCTGCTGGGCTGTGAGAGACACTGTAGACACGTGGACTAGCCAAAGCCTATTGAATGAGTTTTGTGAGCGTTATCGGTATCTCCGTGAGCTAGGGATTGTGTTCTGGTGAGGGGGAGGAAACCGAGTTCCCTGCAGGTGGTGAAATCACTGGGGCGATGTGAGAGGATAATCGACGCAAATCCAGAGGCAGGACAGGTCTGCAGAAGTCTGCCCCCCAAGGGAAATCTCACAGACTGGTTTGACCTGGTGAACAAGGCCTGGCAAACAAAGATGTGAGAAAAGTATAAAGTAGTGATGGGCAACCTGTGGCCTGCGCCGCTTCCTGCAGCTCCCATTGGCCAGGAATGGCGAACCCATGCAAATGTAAACAAACAGTCTGGCAGTCCGCCAGCGGATTACACTGAGGGGCTGTGTGAGGCAAGTTGCCCGCCACTGGTATAAAGTGACCAGCCTGGTGGGGGATGGAGGGGTCATGCCCACAAACACTGACTGACGTGACTGTGACCAGAGGGACAGGCCCTGAAGTGCCTGGCAACCTGCCAGGCTCTCGAGGAGGAGGATGGGTGATGACGGGGAACCTAAGCATGCATATGAACGGTGCAGTGTTTTCAGGAACTGTTTTTTCTGTAGCGCCTTTGTTCTGAGTAACTCTGTGTGAAGCCCGGCTGGCCCCTGGCGAATCCTGTCACTGCCCTGAGAGAACAGGATTGCAGGTGCCGAATGAAAGTCAGACCTGCAGAGAGGGTCACAGTGAACTGCAGCCTAAATCGCCAGTATAGAATGCAAGTCATGGGACCCTCCCCAAAGAAGGTGACAGCCAGAGGCCTAAGACCCCAGGGGGTGCCCTCGAGGAGGCCAAGAGGTCAGAGGTGCAGTAACCTCAGGAGCTGACAGGCGTATCACCCTCACTACAGCCCTTCGCTCGTCGAGGAGCACTCAGCAAAATCTGCTGCTGTAGTCGCATTTTGAACCCGCCAGGGTGAATTCACAAAGGAGAGAATACACTCCCTTGCCTTCCATGCGGACTAACACTCCGCTCCTCGTGGAGAGACAGGACAGCCCAGGGGCGCCGTTGGCAGAGGTGGCTGAGCAGTAAAAGATTCTTGATTTACAAACTAAGCAGCTGATTCAAATACAGCACGTTTTTGCTCACATCTCAAAATGGACACTTAGCATCAGCCTCCACAGCTGCCCAGCTGGGACCACGGAACAGAAACATTCCTTGTCTTCATGTCCTCGCTAACCTATCGGTTTTTACCCTGCATTCAGCGTTGTGATATCTGAGCACTTGGCTGGGGTGGGCAGGTTCTTACAGGCCCAGGGAGTTTTATAATTACATGATGTAAATCACTTATGAGGTCACAGTGAACCCAGTGAGCTGGTTTTAACATCAGTAGCCTCTTCCCTGGGGGTTTATTTATGCAGCTGTATTTAAAATGCACCTTTGCATAGCTGTGCAATTAGTCCACTTAGGCACTGGGCTACCACCACATAAATAACACAAACCTGATACGAACAGTCATTGGTTCAGAGGGTCTTAGCACATACACTGCAGCAAGCTCCCTTTGCCTAGCACTCAGACTGCCTTGCTGGAAAAGCCCTGACCCTATTTTTGAGCTAAATGGGGGCCTCCAAGAAACACACTAGCTGTCCTAGAGCAGTGGTTCTCAACCAGGGGGACATGCCCTACATCAACTTATCTCGATATTTGCCTAGTTTAACAGGCTACATGAAAAGTACTAGCAAAATTAGTACAAACAAAAATTTCATACAATGACTTCTTTATAGTGTATGACCTATACACTGAAATGTAAGTACAGTGCAATATTTATATTCCAACTGATTAATTCTATAATTACATGGTAAAAATGAGAAGCAAGCAATATTTCAGTGACAGTGCGCTGGGACATTTCTGTATTTTATGTCTGATTTTGTAAGCAAGTTGTTTTAAAGTGAGATGAAAGTTGCGGGTAGGCAAGGCAAATCAGACTCTTGGAAGGGGTACTGTAGTCTGGAAAGGTTGAGGCCCACTGCCCTAGTTTGCAGATCTGGGCAGTTCTGAATCTGTCCACTAGGGGGCAGAGCAGTGCTTTTTATATACAATGTGCACACATTCACTATACTTATCACCTGCTCTACCTCTAAGCCAGTTCCTTCCCGGAGGTCCAACACACACACACACACACTTCCAGCCTCGGCACAAGGCACAACAGGAACAGGTCCTTTGGGTGACCTGCTCGCAGATCTCATTTAAGGGAATCGCTTACGCCCCATTGTTTGAAAATGTTGTCCCTGAGAGCCAGGTTTCCCAGAGAATTCGAAACCAGATTTCCAAGTGATCAACATACTAAACTAAGGTGGACAAATTCTGACAGACCCACGTAAATTGGAAAGCTTCTTGAAATTGGATTGACTTTTATGGAATTTTAATTAGGAAATTTTTTTAAAAGTTCCGACAACATCAAAATGTCCCGTTTCGACATTCTCAGCACAAAATGTTTCCACTTTTTTGTTTTTAATTAATGACTTTTCATTTTTTGTTAACCACGTTGTTTATATCTAATTATACAGTGTGATATAATGCAACATTTTTTAAAAGACAAAATAAAAATGAAACAAAACATTTAGATTTTGTCAAAATGAAACATTTTAAGTGAGCCAAAGCAATTCCCCCCCCCCCCCCAACCACGCGCAGCAAATTTCCCTTCATGGAGAATTTTGAAATTTTTGGTTTTCTGATTTGGAACGAAGCCATAGTTCAAAATCTCCAAACCCTTTGTGAAATGGAATCTCCATCGTCCACAATGCTTTCTCAGCATTCTCTACTAGAGCCCAATTTTCAGAAGGACTCAGTATCCAACATGCACCAGATGGGCTGAGATCTTTTGAAAATTCTGTCTCTAAATGTCTCATCCCTGGATGCTTTGTGTATAAGAACTGCTGGCCTTTACCTGAAATCACTAGGAACTGGTGTGTTGACAAGGAGCTCTGGTTGGGTGAAGAGTCCCCAGTAGAGTCCAGACTCACCTCCATCCCATTTGTAACAGCTGAGAACAGGTAGTCATTGTCTACCAAGTGTCCAGTGTGTTAATGAGGCAGGGAAGAGTAGGGCTCTTGTGACATGTTTGGTGACATGCTCACGTCGACTTCTTATCCCTCTTCCAATGTAAATACTTATGGAAGAATATGATACTTTGGAAAAATCTGTGAGCAGTAGGTGTCTCAGATACATGCAGTGTGCGAGCCAACACTGTTATCTAAACAGGATCAGCCCTAGGTGTTTTCCTGCCATGCTCGTCTGCCCTAGAATTAACCCTATACCCAGTTTCCTTGGCACTCGTGTGGGGACTGCAAAGCTGAGGGACTCACCTGTCAAGATGCAGGCTTCCTTGGGCAGAGCAGCTGCCACCTGACAGGAAAATGGGCCTGGAGACACAGGAATTAATCCTCAGCTTGTATGTTAGAGCTGTGCAGGATCTGACAGAGGGGCAAAGGTGACTCTAGGCCAGGAGTAGGCAACCTATTGCACATGTGCCCAAGGCGGCACGCGAACTGATTTTCAGTGGCACTCACACGGCCCGGGTCCTGGCCACCAGTCCTGGGGGCTCTGCATTTTAATTTAATTTTAAATAAAGCTTCTTAAACATTTTAAAAAGCTTTATTTACTTTACATACAACAATAGTTTAGTTATATATTAAAGACTTCAAGAAAGAGACCTAAAAATGTTAAAATGCTGGCATGTGAAACCTTAAATTAGAATGAATAAATGAAGGCTCGGCACACCACTTCTGAAAAGTTGCCGACCCCTGCTATAGGCCCTCCTTGATTGTGGTGCTAGCCACATGCCAGGGTAGCCATAGTGCAAATCACAGAAGCCCCAGTGACAACAGCCCCACGAGCTACTCTGCCCACCAGGAATGTCCAGAGCACAGCAGCCATGCCCTGTCCCTTGGCCACACCCAGACCAAAGTGAGAGAAGAAAACCTGCTGACTTGTTCTCATGTTTGCAGAGTTGTATCAGACTAAGGCCCAGACCCTCCAGTGTATTTAGGCTCCTAACTTCCATTGATTTCAATAGTAGTTAGGAATATAAATGCATTGGAGGATCTGGGCACATGTGCGCAGGAAAGAGTCAAAACCTCTCGGGGTGGGACACTGGGCACCCTCCAGCTGGAAGCACTGTGAGATCGCTGGAATGGCCGTCCAGACTCCAAAGGAGAGAGTCGAGACACGACATGGTTGGAAGGTTTCCAAGACAGAGTATACAAGGGTCTGATCCAGCTCTCATTAACCTCCACATAATGACTCCCACAGACTCCAGTAGAACTGGACCAGGCTCCAAGGGGAAGGAGCCAGAGCAGAGTGAGCCGTGAAGGATCAGGGAAGCAGAGGAAGAAATCGAAGGGACGAGAAAGTGCAAAGGGATTGCTGAAGTGTACTGGCTGCCTCTAACCTGCCAGATGTCCCAGGGAAACCACAGAATCAGCCAATGAGACGAGGCTGGAGGGAGAAGAGAAGGAGTTGGAGGTGAGGGCTGGCTGGCTGGTGTCCATGCTAGACACCAGGCAGAGAAGGAGACAGGGATGTGACAAGGGCCCAGCAGGAATTTGAAGGTAGGGAGGCGGTGGTGAGGGGAGAATTGTCACATCAACCATCATCTCCATGGAAAGGAGCACCCAGCATTTGGGGAGCTAAGCCGTAAATACTTAGAGACGCTCAACACATTTCACCAGCACCACCTTTCCCTCCGAAAAATGGAGTTTCATCAATATAATGTGGTAGGAAAATGTCGTTTTGGGGTCATTTTTGATGGGCTATCTCAACAGGACATGAGATAAAAATACACAGTTTAGTTGCAGTTGTTGAAAACTGAAAAAAAAAAATTGGGGGATTTTCCTTTTGGCTATGGAGTGCAACAAAAAGAATGACATCATTCCTGCTGTCTGTGACATTCATTTGCAAAAGAGGAAAAAAGGGGGAGACAGGAAAAAATATCACAAATTTTGAAATTAAAAATATGTTTTTGAAAAGTGGCTCACAGTGAAAATTCTGAACTGAATCAACATGAAAATTTCCTTTTGAAAAATTTTCCCGTGAAAGAGCAACAAATTTCACCTGAATATTTTTAATATGAACATTTTCTTGGGGAAAAGCCAGGGGATTCACAGATGATCTCTGCATATGCTGAGAAGAGGGACCCCCAGAGGAATTTGTATGGGTTGTTATTGCCTTTGGAAGTGTGGAGGCTCTGTGCTTGTTTTAACCAGACTGGAGTGAGAGGTGGGGAGGATGCCAGGCAGAAATGGCCCTTGGGAGGGTGCTTCACGCACCATTACTGCATTTTCTGTCCGGTTTTGTGCTTGAAAACTACACCAGGCATAAAGTTCCCTGAAACCAAAAACCAAGTCTGGGAAACAAGACATCTCGGTTCATTGCTCCAGCAGCTCAAGGTCACTGCTGCCCTTGGCGTCCGATCACCATCACACAACAAACATTTTGTTTTCTCCTAAGTAGCTGATATAAGGGCAGTTTTGCTAAGAGCCAAGTCCAGTGCATTATAGCCCTTTTGTACACAACGGGCTGTTGCTTTGTACTCCCAACTTCTGGAGGCCTTACAGACTGGGTTTGTTAGACTTCATCCCAACGTAGGGAGGTGTCCCAATGCAGCACATGCAGGAGGGACATCTTGGAAATAAAGCATACGCTTTTAACGGGAGAATAATTCAGCACTGAAACAAGGATTGTGGTGGATTCTCCTGCACTGGCAATTTTAAAATCAAGACTGGCTGCTTTTGGATTACCATGAGGCCGTTCTCTGGCCCGTGTTACGCAGGAGGTCTGACTAGATGGTCACAACGGTCCCTTCTGGCTTTGAGGTCTAGGAATGGGCGGAGCCGACTGTGGATACATTTTAGGGTCTGCCACACAAATACACAGATCATCTCAAGAACTCATTGCAGTCCAGTGACTCAGACTCGGGACTGGATTTTGCTCTCGCCATTCCATTCCCAACGTTCGATCCAAAGATGTGCTAACTACGGACAGTGCTGCTGCTCTGTGGGAAGGAAGAGTGGAGGGAATATGAGTTAGTCTGAAACTGTTGATCCAGTACCCTGTAAAATGTGACTGAAATCGAATGACGAGGAATGACACCCCTTTTACAGAGGTGTAAATGTCTCCACAAGGTGCGAGGCAAAGAAGAATCTGGCCCAGCAACTCCGTCTTACTAAGGAACCATCACACGGACACTTTGCTTTGACAGGTGCCCATGATAGGCTTGAGCTCTTTTCCTTCTGCATTGCCTTTTGATTTCTAAGCTGCATTGGGCTGAGTCCCTGGGTGTTCCCAGGAGGAGAACTCGTCTGCTTGAATGATTTTCATTTTCCAGATCCCGAACAAACCATTTCCATCCCAGCCTGGGGTGTGTGCTGAGAGGACACATCTACACTATGTGAAAACCTCCAGACTGAAAAGGCTGAGGAGGGCTGGCTAAGTGGAAGCGTGTTTCTGGAGGCAGAAGAACTCCAAGTGGGGTAAAGGGTTAATAGTATTACTTATCTGTGTTACAGAAGCACCTAGGGCAGTGGTTCTCAACCTATTTACTCTTGTGGGCCACGTGTACCACTCTCTGTGTGTTATGTGGGCCACATCTACACAATATATATACCACCTGTATGGCCCTGAGGATGTCACGTGAGCCAGAGCTGTGTGCTGATTGATCCGCAAGCTGTCACGTGAGCCAGAGCTGTGTGCTGATTGGTCTGCAAGCGGCCCACAGACTGAGAACCACTCCAGTGAGATCAGGGTCCCATAGTGTGAAACAGACCCTGCCCCGAAGATCTTACTGCCTCTATAGACAAAGACTAGGCACAAGGAAGCATTATTCTCCCATAATGCAGCCAGGCAACTGAGGCACAGAGAAGGCCAGGGACTTGCCCACAGTCACACAGGATGTTTTGATTAGAACTGGGAATTGAATGAAGATCTCCTGATTCCTAGCCACGCACCTGAATGACAGGACTATGTTTCCTCCCTTTTCAGTCCTTCCTTCAAGGATATGGATTCCCAAGCTATAGCGGTGGTGGCCCCACTGCTGTGTGTATCCTGCAGCTGGACTTGCTTTCATTATGCCCCCGTGTGTACAGATCGCAGGGCCCAGCCTGACCTGACGGGAGGCGGCTGAGCAGGAGCATTGCAGGCTGGAATCGGCCCTTTCCACAGTCCACGCCTTGGTGCTGAAGACCAGTAAAATTACAACCTGCTCCATGTAATGCAAACAAGCAAGCTCCAGCCCTCAGGTTCTGGGCAAGGTGCCAGCGCAGCCCTCACTAAAGCATACTTGCCCCTGACCTATCTGCATTTTACAAATGAAGGCCTTGACTACACACCAGAGTGAAGCTTGTCTAGTTATACAGGTCCAACACCACCAGTGAGTTGCAGGATAAGTCTACATTGCAAAACACCCCCCACAGCAGAGAGTGTCAGAGCCAGGGTCAACTGACTCAGGCTCACGCTACAAGGCTAAAAATAGCTGTGTAGACACTCCCGCTGGGGCTGGAGCCCAGGCTCTGAGACCTGGCAAGGGCGGGGTAAGGGATGGAAATGAGGGAAAACCAAATGAAAAATATGGGACGACACTTTGCTTTAAGGGAAACACTTCCCTGAGCACAGCATGTATTTTTCTCTCACGTGCACATTTCTACTGCCCTCCAGTGTACAGCACGATTATCATCAGCTTCAATGTAATATTTCAAAGGGCCAAGGGACGTTCCTTGAAATAAGGGACAGGTGGCCACCCTAGGGCCTCAGAGCCGGCACTCCAGGTCGAGCAGGAACGTCTACACTGCTATCTTAGTGTGAACCCCACGATTAGGGTTGCCAACTTTCTAATCACACAAAACTGAACACCCTTGCTCCGCCCCCTGCCCCGAGGCCCGCCTCTTCCCCGCCCCTTCTCTGAGGCCCCGCCCTCCACTGACTCCATCCCATCCTCCCGCTGTCACTCGCTCTCCCCCATGCTCACTCACTCACTTATTTTCACTGGGCCGGAGCAGGGGATTGGGGTGCAGGAGGGGGTGAGGGCTCCGGCTGGGGCCAGAAATGAGAGGTTCAGGGTTTGGGAGGGGGCTCCAGGCTGGGGCTGGAGGTGGGGGTGCAGGCTCTTGGGTGGGTCCAGGGATGAGAAGTTTGGGGTGCAGGAGAGGGTTCCCAGCTGGGGCTGAGGAGCTCAAAGTGTGGGAGGGGGCTCCAGGCTGAGGCAGGGGTGTGGGGGTGTGGAGGTGTATAAGGTGCAGGCTCCAAGAGGGAGTTTGGGTGCAGGAGGGGGCTCAGGGCTGGGACGAGGGCTTGGGGTATGTGGCGGAGGGGTTGCAGGGAGCAAGCTCCAGGTGGTGTTTACCTCATTGGGCTCCCCAGAAGCTGTGACATGCCCTCAGCTCCTATGTATAGGGGCAGCCAGGCACTGCCCCTGCAGCTCCCATTGGCCACAGTCCCTGGAACCAGCACTTGGGGTGGGGGCAGCGTACAGAAACACCACCACCACCCCCACAGGTAGGAAGCCTGCCAGCTCTGCTGCGAGTCGCCAACCAGACTTTTAGCGACTCAGTCAGCAGGGCTGACCGGAGCTGCCAGGGTCCCTTTTCGACTGGGCTTTCTGATCGAAAACTGGACACCTAGGAACCCTACGCACCACCCTGAGTCAGCTGACCCAGGCTCTGAGATGTGCTGCTGTGGATTTTATTTGCAAAGTAGATGTACCCTCAGTTCTCCCAGGGACATCCCGAATGGGGTGGGGAATTGCCAGGGAGGCCACTTGTCTGGTTTTATATCGGACGGTCCCCTTTTTAGCTGGTTTGTTTCCAGACCAGTACTGGGACAAAACCAGCCACGGTTTTGTCTGGTATCAGCCGGGGGTGCCCTCTGGAAGAGTGCACCGCTCTGCCCCCACCAGCATGACCTCACACCGCATGCATGTGAGCTCATGCTGTCGAGGGCTGAGTCACACGGGCGGAGGTAGGCCCACACTGCTCCCAGACGTGCTGGAATGGCTGAGATTCCAGGAACTCATGAGTGGCCACCTTAGGAGTAACTATACCAGTATAAGGCACCTTCACACCAGTATAACCCATCCCCACCGGAGGCTGTAGTGGTATAATTGCTTTGTTTAAAAAAGACAAGTGAAAAAAAAACACCCCATGCTGTTAACCTACATGGTTATACCAGGACAACACCGCTTCGACCAGGCCTAACCCATTGCCCCATGGCATCCGCACACATTCCTGGGCAGTGAGTCACTGACGAACGGCTGGTTCCAGGTTGCAGTGCCAGGTATCTGCAGAGAGGGAGGCGTGTCTGATGCTTTCCTGCGCGGTGAGAACCTGTTTAAGGGCTGGGTTTCTGAGGGGAAGGACACAAAGAGATTTTCTTCCCAGCCTCGTCACTTTCCGAACCTCCCATTCCAGGCCAGCCAGGCAGGGTCACCTTCACAAAGGCCTGGTGCTCCTGGTCTATTGTTTACCAGCCTCTTCTTTCTCAGAGGGACAGAAGAAACCTTCCCCCCTCCCGTGTGCAATCGACTAAGGTGGAAACAACCATGCATCTAAAGGTGAGTAGCTGGGATCCCATGTAGCATCAGAGATCCCACGCCCCCTAAAACTCAGCTCCAAGTGGACGGGGTAAGTGTTTAGGAAATAGAGTGTCTCCCCTTCTCACATGCACCTTCTCCCCCTCACCTCTGCTGAGGCTGTGAGCCACTCCCTTCCCCCATTCCGGAATCCCCTATTCCTCCTCTCCCCGCAATGTCAGGGGCTCTGTTTTTGCCCCCATTTCCCCGTTTCTTCTTCCAGCCATTCCAGGGTCCTCATGGCAGGGGCTCTGTGTGTCCCCATATCTCCCATATTCTCCGCTCAGTCCTGAGCCCTCCATTCTCTCCCCCATGGCAGGGGCTCTGGCGCTGTTTTACTGTTAATCATCCAGCCTTAAAAGTGTGCACTGGAGAGTAAAGCTGCCCCTAGGGAAGCTCAGAAAGAAGGAAACTCCCCAGAGCTTTCTATGTGGCGAGGTCAGGGCCCGTGGAGTGAGTGTCTGGGGCAGGTAGTAGGTGTAAGCCATAGGAAGGACCATCAAGCAGTTACTGAAAGCCAGGCTCTGACCCCCTTAGTCATGAGACTTAGCTCCGGAGTGGCCCACTGCCTGTCCTGAGTTATGGTGCTACTCAGTGTATGGAAGGGGATCAGAGGCAGGCACTAGGTGGAGACTTATGCCCTGGTATGTTATTTAGTGCCGACTATCCCTGCAAAGGGGATAGTTCTGTTTTGACCTAAGACACCCTTGGCCTTCCCCTGGGATTACTCCTTCTTCTTCACATTCTTTCCTCACCTAGGGGATCGTTCAGCCATTGCTGTAGTGCCTTGATCCACCTGCCAATGAAATGAGTGGCAACGAGCGATTCAGCTGCATTTCACCCCAAAGGCGAGGTGGCAAAGGGAGCCCCGTATAGATTTGTGATGCCTTTTGTGAGCTCTCAGCATGGAAGATCTCACATTCATTCCAGATATTATCTTTGTGTCCTGAACATCTGTCATGTGTCAATTTCATGCCAATTCTGTGACCAGTCCTTTCCCCTGGGCTAAGGGAGAGCAGATTGCCGGGTTCCCAGGGTGTCGGGTTGTGAACTATTGCTCTGTTAATTCGAAAGCTAGCAGAGCTCACACACGACAGGAATGACAAGTGGAGACGTGTGGTTTTGTTTGCAACTTTTACACCAGTACACACCACTCTCTGTTGCTCATTTGCCTACACCTGAGTGCAAACAGGCCGTTTACAGGATCAGTATGAAAATGAGACACAGTGTATGTGAAAGAGCACACTGGGTGTGAAACAGAGCAAAGAGTAAATGGAGTGGGTGTGAACAAGCACACTGGGTGAAATGCCTGGAGGCGGGTGTACATAGAACAACACAGCAAATACAAACAGAATCATTCTTTAAAGTGGGGGTTTTCAGAGGGGCTCTATGGGACTCGGTCGCCCAACTCCCAATGACATTCAACAGGATTTGGGTGCCTGACTCCCTTAGGCTGCTTTGAAACGTCAGCCTAAAACATTGGCTCCTAGGAATGATGTCTCCAGAGGGATCCCCTCGCACACAGCTGCTAAATCCTGGCTGCCACAGCTGGAAAATAAGATCATCCACAAGCAGCTGGTGAAACAATGCAGCCTTGTGCCTCTGTAAGTCACCCACCCGAAAGCAGCGATCCCTGCATGGAGCTGGGGCAGCGCTGCCTTGCTGGTTGCTGTAGTTATGGTTGGGAGCTTATGAAAAAAGAGTGCAAGTAGCTACCAAAACTAGGACTGTCTCTCTGGGTCGATGGAGCTGTGCAACGGTGGCCACTCTGTTTTCTGTGTCCTGCAGTTTTAAATGAGTAGAATAAGCTAAGTGGTCCCAGGGGAGTCATCACTGTGCTGTACTCTGATCTGAAAGGCAGCACTGCTAGCAGCACATCCCTTCCCCCAACATGGCCCAGGGCTTGGTGCAGGTGTGGTTATGGTCACAAGCCAAAGGCCTGGCCTGAGCTGTGAGCGCACCACTCCCTAGGCCCCAGAGCGAGGCAGCCAGGTACTGAAATGCCCAGCGCTTCGCAGGTCAAACAGGCAGACGACTCCGCTAATGCTGCACAAATGTGATTCATAAATGAAGTTGGCGATCCAGCCCATTACACGGCCTTCTTGAGCAATGAAACGAGGCCCGGGTGGGCAGATCCCCAGGGAATTCGTCAGGGGGCATGTGCCCCGCTGATGAAGTGTGCAAGATCCGAACTCAAGCAGCTCAGTGAATTCAGCCAATGTGACCCTCTGGGCTCAGGGGGTTGGGTGGGGAACCTCCCCTGTTAACGGATGCAGACTGCACAGGACTGGGCTGCTGCCCAGTTGGCTTAGCAGACTGGCAGATCCAAGGAAGACCTAGCACGCTTCTTTCTCAGTGCAGTGGGCACAGAAAGCACCGACCGGACCAGCTCAGCTCTGCAGCCATGGATCAGACTGCAAAGGCCGGCTGAGAAAACAGCCACATCTTTCTGCAGCAGTGACACGAGTCAGCATCTGATGACTTGCCATCAAGGGCCAGCGCAGCCAGAGAAGGCTGTGAATTACCAACAGAGCTCTTGTCCTCTCCGCAAGTGTGTGACTCCTGCTAGTGTCAGTGGGCAGCTTGTCCAGAAGAGAACAGAGCCCCTTGCAGATCCCGCACGGAGAGGAAGGAAGATGGCACGCAGCTCCTCCCTCAGCTTCCCGAGCAACACAGGCACTGGGGTTAATGCTCTCTTCATAGTACCTCACCCTGCAGGGCCCTGGCACCCAGAGCTCTTAACGGAGGGCAGGACCAACAGCCCCCGGAGGCATGGAAGGGACTTGCCCATGGACCCCAGCAAGCCACTGGCAAAGCCAGGACTAGAACCCACATCTCCTGAGACCTAGTCCCCTCGCCACTGGACCATACTGCTTCTTCTGGGCGGGGCAACTTGCAACTAGTCCAGATGTGGAAGGATGCACTGACCCTCCCTCCCTTTCAACCCCCACCCAGGGGGCAGCTCTTACTGCAACGCTTGACCCGCTACAAGTTCCATCCTCAGTATCCCTTGGGCACTAGCCAAACCAAGCCTCCATTTGCCTTCTGCCCCCTCCCTTGCCTGTGAAACCTGAAGTGCCCAATCCTGCTCCAATGGACGTCAATGCAAAACTTACATTGGCTTAAACAGAGGGCAGAGTTAGTGAAATTGATGCAACTGCCCAGCCAGCTGCAACCTGTTTCCACTCCAGGAAATACACTTTGGACATGCAAATTCCATTCAGAGCCAGAGCAGCCCACGGAGCTGCAATAAGGAAATGCCCTGCAGCACCTCCCCCATGAGTGTTATCTGATCTGCTCTCTGGGCCTGTATTAAAGGAGGAAACCTCCTTCTGTGCACATCCCCCACTCTGCCTTAAAGATACACTGATGCCCCAAAGGGCTGAGACACTCATATTTAGCTAAGGAAAATCCCACTCCCTAGCACAGCACATCTGGGCATCTGCCCCCCCGGCTTATTGCTACTTGTGACATTCGCACTGGAAAGGGCGCACTGATCTAGGTGGTGGTGTCGCACGAGCTCTCGCACGGCTGATAGTCGCTACCACACACAGTGCCTGTTCCAAATGGGGATCTTTGCCTAAATCCCCCTCCGCCGCCCCAACTCTTGTTTTAGGTTTAATTAAGCCCCCTGCTTTCCCAATTATGTTTTATTTTGGTCAGCACCTTGGCGTGGTCAGGTCCCTGTGGGACCAGAAGCCCCTGTCCCCCTTCCTGCCAGGGTTCTCCCCCAGCCGACACCGCCCGGGCCTGTAACTTGCCAAGTCGGGTCAGATCAGCCAGAGCCATGGGGAGCAGCGGGAGCCAAACCTGACACCAGGTGAAACTCGCCTGGTTTCATTAGGCAAATGAAAAACCATGAGGACCCATTGGAAAGCACACGGAAACTGAAAAAAAATCACGTCAGCCAGCCAGCTACCATGAGTTAGCTACCATGTGTAAAGCCACCTCGGTCTGCACCGGGGACTGAGCCCAGCACCGGACTACGCAGCCAGCTGTCAGCATGGCCCAAGGGTGGGAGCGGGTGCCTCTAGATTCCAAAGGGACCCAGGCTATGAAATGTGTTTAACAATCATTTGCAGCTGGCAGCTTGGGGGCAAAGAACACCCACTTCTCTCTGCCCAGTCAGAAGAGTGGGCCCCACCTTAGCAGAGACGTGGCCAGGGCAACCCACTCCTTCCTGCCCCTCCAGGTCTGTTTACTGCAGCTCAGTAGGGATAGCACTTTCAGAATCGCCTAAGTGGTTTAGGAGTTAGAGCCCCCATTACTTAGGTTCTGAACTCAGCACTATGGCCTAGCTCCTCCAAAGCTCTTAAACAGTGAGGAATGGAAAGCTCCTTCAGGTGGTACAATAGCCACCTCCTATCTGCTCAGCCCTCCAGATCCCTGCGAGCTTCTCCAAGCGAAGTCACTTTCCCCTTGTGTTTGTTCCACAGGTGGAAGCAGCTGCCCAAATTCTGCTGGGCTTCGCCTTTTGTCAAACGTTCGGTGCCCACATTCCCTGCCGGGAGCCCTCCGATGCAGAGCTGGAATCCATTCTCAGCCGCCATCTTGCTCCTGGAGTTAGCTTATTGGCTCCAATGGAGGATGTTTTACCTGATCAGGCCCTGAAGTCGTGCCCTGTGAACATCAGCCAGACCTCGCCCCGCCTCCAGGACAGGAGTGCTTCCCCATGGTCCTACAGGTAAGCCGCAGACAGGGGGGTGAAGGGCATCTCAGCAAAGGTCACCTCTGGGTTCAGCCACTGCCACTGGAACTCCTCCACTCTCCCCCGCCACCAAGGTGTGGAGCTGCATTTCCTGAGTCGAACTCCGTCCTCATCCCCTGGAGATGGGGGCTTGCTGGTTCTGCAGGGTTCATTATCACTCTCCTGGGCACTTCTAGAACGTGTCCGTCTTTCGCCACATGCCAGGGGCATTCTCCACTCCGCAGTCAGCCACCTCGCGGAGAAGGAAGCAAACCAACACATCTGAGTCCCGCCAGCAGCCATGTCCCCCGCTCACTGGGGGCTCCACCCAGCAGCAGCTGGCTCAGGCTTATAGGGGCATTTTCTTATCACAGGTAGTTCTGAAAACGGCAGCGGAGATAGAACTATCGTACTAAGAACTATTAGTACTAAGGTAGTTCTGGCTGGTTGGTGACACTGTGACATTTGCCCTGCTCCATGCCTCAGTTTCCCCTCCTGTGAGCTCAATCTGATGCTGCCTAGCCACCACCAATCAGCTCCTGAACGTTGGTGCAGCGCCTTACTCGGCAGGTGTGGGAGGAGTAGCATTTTATTAACCCTTTCTGAACAGCTCAGCGAACCCCCAGCTGGAGCGCATTGACCAGCACTCAGTTTTATTAGGTGACCTCATTAATCCGCTTTATTCCAACAGGGTCAACGAGGACCCCCGCCGGTACCCTCGGAGGGTGCTGGAAGCCTACTGCCTGTGTGAGGGCTGCCTGGTGGACAGGCAGGAGGACAGGTCTGTGCAGAGTGAGCCCTTTTTCCAGGAGGTGCCCGTGCTGCAGAAATCCGGCCGGTGTGAGGCAGGCCAGTACGTTTACCAGCCCAGCCGCCTGCAAGTCGCTCAGTTTTGCATTTGCACTTTCCCTTGAGACAGGCGAAATGCTTTCACCTGTGGCCACTGCCCCGCGGCCTGCCTCAGTGCCCCTGCCAACACAACACTGCCACTGTCATTCGGCAGGGGGAGCGGAACGAACGTCAGAGCCTCAGGAACCAGAGCTGGCTCGGGTACTGTCCCTGCAGAAAGACAAGTACCACAGCGATCTCCTGGAGACCCTTGTAATGGCCAGCATGTTCACCACGCCCTCGGCTACTGTCATTCACCAGTGGCACGCTGTACAGAGGAATTGCCAATGGCCAGTCCCATGGCTAACCTGATTTCCTCCTGGGGGAGGGAGGATCTAGGCTACAGCCAGGTGGGACTGGCTGTTTTTCAGCTTTGCCAAGTGCTGTTCAGGCAGAGGAGACCTGCAGCCCATGGAGTTCCCCAGGGCAGCTTGTGGCTAACCCCATTTTTAATGCAGGCTGAGAGAGGTCCAGCTCACAAGGTGACAGGTCGAGGTCAGGATGCTCCAATCTTGATCCAGGGAGCAGATGCTAGATCAAGAAGGGGCTTCACATGCGACCTGTCATCTCTGTGAGCTGCACCTCCACGTGAAGCAGGAGGGGAACTGCAATCTGCTTTCCTGGAAGGGCGCAGCCCTTGAGCTCTGGGCAGGCTGCCCATGTGATCCTTGGCCAGACGATGGTCGAGTGCCCCTGTTTTTTGGTCACACACAGCTTCAGAGAACACGAAGAGCAACCTGCCCCTCATTTGCTTCTCCAGGGTCCTGAGGAGAGGGAAGTTGCTTTGCTGGGATGGACGCGACCAGCGGATTCCATTCGGGATGATCCTACAGGACATGCTTTGTCTGTGGCGCTGCTGTTGTCAGAAATGTCTTTGCAGCCTGGGGAGCCAGTGGGCTGAGGTGTGTTAGAGGGCTAGCAACTGCCTGGCCCTTGGGAATGCTCCATTCAGAATCAGGTGCAATCAGACGAGGTCCCAGTAGAAGCCATGTAAACTCTTCGTGTGCTGTTTGAAAGACAAGCCCCCAGTGTGAGACAACAGTCCATGCAAACCCGGGAGCAGGGATGTCATGAGCTGGTGCATTTGGCACTAGTGCTCGGGAACCCTGCTGCACTGGTGGCTTGTCTTTAGTAAGGGAAGAGATCGTGTCGCTCCCTGGCCAGAGCTACAATCCTGCTGCTCTGTCTTTGGAGACCTCCAGGAGGCAGGAGGGGGAGGTTACTTCTTCCCACGGCAGGAGTCCACTGAACCGGGCTGCAAGGCAACATTGCCCAGGGAGACCTTATTGCTAATCCTCTTCATGAATAAATGTTACTCACCTTGCCACAGTGCCTCGCTATTGGTGGGCACATCAGCTTCCAACTGAGTTTGTACCAGCTGGCTGTACCCATGGTCTGCTCAGTGTTTAGCTAATGCTTCTACAATTCACCCCTGCCCAAGGCTGAGGCTTTCTGGCTACAGGCTACACCACTCTCCCTTTGCCATGCGCAGAGGGCCTGGCAAGGCTAGTGCCACGCACTCCCAGCTCCCTGTCCTGCAGGACATCCCACAATGCACTGCTGACACCACTCTCTGTGCGTCTCCTGCTGAGGCACTATGGGATAGCTACCCACACTCTTCCCACAATGCCCTGGTGCAAATGGATTCCGGCATCAGGCTGAGTGAGAACTCAGAACAACAGCTTGGGACTGAAGTGGCTGCGTGTATGCAACTCGGCCATGTTTGTTGTGCCCTAGTCAGATGAGAACTGGTTAACAACCACAGTAGTATGTGTGGGGCAGATGGGGCCTTAACTGCGGTAACGTGGGGAGGAGGGAGCCATTTAGGAACAGTGAAGCCCTTCCTAGTTCCCCAGCCAAGCCTCGTGTAGGTTCATAAACCACCTGGCCTCATTTTTCATGTTCCCAGTGCCCCAGCACTCCTCAGCTCCTGCCCAGGTAGGAGCAGAAGAGAATCCCAGCCTGGTTTTCAGGCTTGGGAGGGGGTTTAGACCACCATCCAAGTGTATACTGTGATTGGGGAGGGGAGCGAGGAAGCCATCACTAAGAACAGGCTTTATCTTATTGCAAACCCAAGAAAATGTTTGGGCTCTAATTTCACAGCAGCTACAGATCTCTAGACACCTGAATCCCCCAGGACAAAGCCTGACCTGTTTTTCATCAGCTTGCTCTCAACTCATCAGGCCTTATTGCCTTAGCCTCAGATGCAATTTAGTGCCATTGTCCTTTTCACTGGGGCGCTCTGGATGGGGATAACCTGGAGATGGGAGATCCCCCATCACTACAGTGTGATTCCTCTAGGTTTGGATGGAAAGGGCCATTAGGGGGAGGCAGTGGTATTGTACCCAAATACTGCAGAGCTTTCATGTGCCATGGGAAGGCATTTTGTGCATGCTGTCAGAGGCTGATCAGTGCAGCTGGGGGAGCTCACAGTCCCCTAAAGACTGCTCTCTACAGAGAGGAGTCTGCTCTTCTGGGATACACTCCCCACAAGGGTGCCGCCTCCTGGTTGCTCTTGGGATTAGCTCTGTTCAGGTCCAATGCCCCCCTTCTGCTGCTTGTTGCATTCCCTGCTGCCTCTCTCCCACTCTCTGAGAGTCCAGGTGCTCTTCCTTGGTGGTTTGGCCCTACAGCCAAGTCACTAGGCGTTTTCCCCCCTTCAGAGTACCAGCCTTTCCATACAAACTGTCTCCAGCAATCTTCCCCTTCACTGCCCTGATGGTGTCACATCCCCAGTGACTGGTAGGGGAACCCAGGTCCACCCCCTACTCCAGGTTCCAGCTCTGGGACCCTCTACTCTGCAGCCAAGGTCTGCACCATCTTCCTGAGCCTTTTCCTACACCCTTGGCCCTAGGATTCCTTCCTTCCCTCTCCGATATCCAGAGAGCAGCAACAGATGCCTCACTGCAGCCCTCTTCTGCTACCAGCTTCCTGGCTTTATCCTGCCCCACCTGTTCTTTCTCAGCTGGGCACTGTCATCATTCAGGGGATTAACTGGACCACCTCATTCCCCTCAGCTGGGGCCTAGCTGATGACTTGGCCCCTTCTCAGCCTCATTAACTGCATCCAGGCTGGTGTGGGGTTCATACCCCAGCAGAGCAGCATACTCACTTCCCCAGGGCTGGTAAAGCAGCAGACATGGTAGCAGAGAAGTCCCTTAACAAATGCTTGGCTCGGTTCACAGACACGGCCGCTTCATTGTACCAAGAGCTTCGTCTCCAAATTGAAGACAGTGAGATTCCCCCCATGGAATCATAAAATATCAGGGTTGGAAGGGACCTCAGGAGATCATCTAGTCCAGTGCACTACTCAAAGCAGGACCAATCCCCAACTAAATCATCCCACTCTGCTTTATAACATGAAGTATGCCGGTCTCTGAGGACCCCAGAACCCTTTTCCTGGGGGGGGGGGCGGGCATATTGGTTCAATCAGCAGTGCATTCTGCTTTCTGTCCTGCATAGCTTGGATGAGGGGGAATCAGTATGGCAGCTTCCGCACACCTTCCTTCCACCTGTTTCACTGCTGCTCCTCATGCCCTGCCTCGGTGCCAGCAGCTACATAGCCATCGTTTAGTAGGAAACCTCTACCTCGGCACCATTTTGTTGTGGCAACTGACCTGTCATGGGGTTTGAATTATGAGCCCCTAAGCCTCAGGATGTTTTGTATTGATGCCCAGAAGAAACCCCTCCGCCAGCTTCACCAGGATGGGAATCACAGGCTGTGGTGCTGACCCCATCCTAGGTGCAGCCTAGTTTCCGCAGGCAGTGCGAGATCCCTTTGCCTGCTTAGCATTGGGACGTAGAAGTTAGGGAAGTGCAAATGCACAGGGCTAACACTGAAGAATCCAGGCCCAAGTACCTTTCCCCAGACCAGAGCCAGCATTAGAACCCAGAACTTCCTGCTGGCTAGTCCCAGGGCACTAGGCCACAACTCCCTCCAAGGGGTGACCTCTCCCAGTGTTATACGACAACACAGGATTGCAAAGGCAGGGCCCGCTGTGGTGTGACTCACTGGGGTTCTGTTTCCCTCAATGGTGAATGATCATTTTCCATAGGTAAAAATCTTCCCTTCGATTGCCTGAGCCAACCCCCAGGGGAGGGCAGAGGGTGGCTCCAGGGGCCCTGGCCTAAATAAACACTATTAGCCATCTCACACTGATCCAGTTACCCGCAGGAACCTCATAGAGCAGAGGAGTTTCCTGCTGCGCAGGTGGCCCCATGTGGCAGGACGTGTTCGATAAAGAGTCACATTGTCACCTGTCAGGGTGGCTTGCTCTAGGGTGGCAAGAGGCAGTTCCAAAGGGATCCCCTGGTCCCTGGAGCTCACTGTCCCATCTAGACCAGCCATCTTCTGGGTAAGGCCCCCATCGCCTCAGCTCCAAGCCTGGCCAGTGGCTTGCAGCGATGGCACTGGTTTATGGGAAGTCCTGTCCCCAGGCTGCTTTTTCCATCCTCCTGAAATAGAGCAGCATCTGACAGGACTCGGTTCAGGGAGCGCTCCAGAAACCGCTCACACAGGCTGCTCAGAGAGCTCCCAGCTAGCTAGGCAGAATATGCAGGTAGCAGCTGCAACCTGGGGCTGGGGAGCAGAGCTGAGAGGGCCCCAGCAAGCACCCCCTATGCACAACCCTCCAGGGTGCAAACATGGGAGCAGGTAGCAAGAGCTTCCAGCTGCTCTCAGCTCTCAGGATATGGATGGGAACCTAGGCGGGGCTCTAGAAAACCAAGAGAAACACCTCCTTGCATTGCTCCCCGGAGCACATTGGAAGCCAAGCTCCAAAGCACAGGTGCCAGAAACCCACCTAAGCAAGGGAGCAGCTGTACTGGCTGGCTGGAGTTCCCAGGTGCTCTCAGCTCCCTGGGAGCCATTAGGGCTACTCTATCTCCTGCAGGCTTCCAGGGTGACCGACCTGCCCCAGGGCCCTGGTCTGCTCTGAGCACTAGGCTCCTAGGTGGCAGACGCTGTGCTCTCAGTGCCAGCCATTGCCCTCCATGGATTGAGTTATTTGTATTCATTCCCATCACACACCCACCTCCTGCCCTGTGAAGAGCTGAGAGAGGCAGTTGATTAGCCCTGGTCCCAGCTTCTGTGGTGTCAGAGATCATCAGGTGAGGTCAGGCCCAGCGTGACAGGCCGGGCCCAGATGGAATCACTGTACAAATGACAATATTTAGCAGCCAATAGTGTGACACTGCTTGGGTGGCTGCTGGGCAGGGTCAGCTTTGAAGGCTGAGCTGTGGAGCTGGTAAACCCCAGAAACCAGGCCCCGGGTGTCTCAGCCGCTGGGAACTCCTTCCCTCGTGGACTCAGCACTGGTGAAAGATGCAACTGATCCACAGAGCAGATAGCTACAGCAGGGACAGGGGCGGGTGGGCTCAGACTCCTCACTCCCAGTCTAGCCTGGAAAAGACCAGCTCCCGCTAGCTTAGGCCTACATGACAGGTGCCTTAGTGAGCCCTTGGTCGGTGAAACAGGCAGGTAATGGGGTGCTGGTAGGGATGCTCTTGGTCAGACACCGCTGGTGTCTTCAAGAGCAGGTGGGGCTCCCAGGCCATCCCCTGACATGCAAGCCTCTTGGTTCCAGGACAAGCAGCAGGAGCCACTCTGCAGTACCCTCCAGCTCTTTCCCCCAGCACCACAGCTACCTTGCTTATCTACAATCTCGGGTTCAGCCAGGCAGGGCAGACACCCCCGTCCTCATGAGGGGGAAGTCCGCCTGGCACTGCTGAAGAGCCAAACTACTGCCCAGCACCGCAGAGACGGCAGGACAGGATTCCTGTCACTGCTGGCGTTTATCAGGGTTCATAGCGTGGATCTCAGAGAGGGGCAGTGCCGGCTTCTGGAGAAGATGGTTTGTCAGGTGCCAGTCTCAGTGAACCACAGCTGGCCTGCCAGTCGCTGCTGTGAGCTGCAGAGTCAGCCTGGGGAGCGGTGTAGGCTGGGTGTGCCCGGGGTGATTTCCTACAGCTGGCTGCATCACCCATATTTCCGCCTTCCTAGCAGCCTCCCATCCCACCAGGGCTGCAGCACAGGGCAGAAGAAATGGAAATGAATGGCTGGGCTGGGCAAGGAATTAATTAGCACAGAGCCAGGCAGCTGCAGCCCTGCCGTACAGACTTCCCAAGGGGAGGGAAGCTTGTTACAAGCCCAGGCATTTTCATGGCTCCGGCTGACCTTGAGATAAAGGCACAGGAATCCGCATGGGAGGCAGTGGAGCAGGAAGAGGGTTGCAAAAGTCTCCCAGGCCATACCGGCAAGTGAATGGTGCAATGTCTGAGGTCAGAGAGGCCCTGCTGACCCTATGGCCTTCAGCAATGTACAGTGCTGGAGTGGGGCTGTGTTCACCTAATTCAGTGGTTCTCAAACTGTGGGCTCCAAAATGGGTCACAGCCCTGTTTTAACAGGGGCACCCGGTAGGGTGACCAGATGTCCCGATATTATAGGGACAATCCCGATATTTGGGGCTTTTTCTTTTATAGGTTCCTATCCCCCCCTCCCCCGCCACACACCTTCTGTCCTGATTTTTCACACTTGCTGTCTGGTCACCCTAGTGCCAGGGCTGGCGTTAGACTTGCTGGGGTCCAGGGCTGAAGCAGAAGTGTGAGCTCCACCGCTCAGGGCTGAAGCTGAAGTCTGAGTTTTGTAAGAAGGGGGTCATAGTGCAATGAAGTTTGAGAAGCCCTGACCTAGTTAACAACGGACCCTGCGGCAGAGCCTGGCTGCCTGTCACGTAGGCAGGGGCCATAAACCAGGCCATCTGATACCAGAGTCTAGGAACCTCCAGACTCACCCCCTGGAGACACAATGAACAAAGGAGTTCCTGAGTGTAACATGCCTGAAGCCTTCTATTAACTGTTAGGCCCTGCCCTCGCCAGAGCGAATTCAACCCCCGGGGAGTCCGTGAGTGTCTCGCCATTCCCAGAAGAGCTGGGCCAGGGCCGGTCTCCATAGCTCATTCAGTTCCAGTCTGGGCTGCAGACTTGTGTTATTCCTGGGCCTATGCCGCAGGCACCCACCCCCAAACCCAGCAGCTCTGGACCTGGCAAGGGCAGGTCCTGGTGAGGCATTAGGGGGCACTGACACAGGGGCCAAACTTTCAGGTTTTTTAAACTAGAGCCACTTGCTGAATCCGACCTGAGCCGGTGACTGGTTTTGCCGCTACCAAAATGCATTTTTCAGCAACTTTATTATACGCTGAAGAGATTGCCCCGGCCTGTCTGTCATGCCTTTGAGTCAGTCATAAACCATGGCTCCAGCACTGTATTACTGGAGGGCCTCTTGTTCAGCTGAGCCCTAACACGGAGGCCTGGACCCACTGAGAGTTACTTTAACAAAGAATAGATGAATTAACCCCATGTTCTAGCCAGATTCCTGGGGGGATAATTGCACACCACCGACCTAAAGTGCCCTTGTGTATTCCATTGGATACACTAGTCTTTTTTTCCTGTCCTAAGCCTTTATTTCAGTGACACTATGTTTCACACAAGAGGTGGCTGCATTACAAGAGGGGATGATGTGGAATCTCATCTATACTTTGCAAAGCATCCTTTAGGCTGAGTGAGCCATGGAAATAAAAAACATTATTACTATGGCTGTCAGAGATAAGGAAGGGAACAGGCAAACGCGCTAGAGACACGATATATTGACAAACAAGGGAATAAGCTCTGTTCCTCTATTTAGCCAAGTGAAATGTAAGCAGATCTGAGAACTCGCTGCTTAGACAATGTCAGTAAAAGTGCCGTCCCTCTGCAGGAAATGAGGCAAATGGAAATACAAAAGCCCTATAGGAAAACTCACAAGCTCAGTCTGATCCCTTTGTGCACCAGGGGACCAATCTTCCAGCAGCTGATTCAAGATTATTTACCTCATTATGTTGCTATTAAGTGATTGTCACTTCAGAGGCTGTAATTTGCTGCATGGGACTTAGGGAAGCTGATGCTTTGTACAGATCCAATCCAAATCTGGCAGGTCAGGAGAACAGGAGAAAGTGGGCTCCAGCCCCTGGGATTTGCAGTGATTGGGGAGTGCATGCTGCTAGATGGAGGAAAAGAGACATTTCCCATTAGGCTTGCCCCACCACCCATCACCTCAGCAGTGCTGGGCAATAATGCAAGTGGGGAAACTCAGGTGCAATGTACGAGCCGTGTTCTGTGAACAGTCTCAGGTGGACATCCAGAATTCCAGTCATATGGCACTGGTTCTGGTTCCTGATTGGCTAACATATATAACGAACCCATATTGTGCCCATATTGGGACAGCTTTGAGCTGGCAAAGCGAAATTCATACCGTATTCAAACGGTTCTCCACAGCTCATGCCCCCCACTGTCTCCTGACCTGTAGTGTTCAGACTGCACCCAGTTATGCTGGTGTGCAGACAGTAAAAAACTCACACTGACATTAGTCTGACTTTGTTAGGAAGTGAAGCACTCACACATCTCTCCAATCATCTCTCTCCTTCACTGCTTCAGCAACCCATGCGCCATTGTCACCATTTGTCTAGCAGCCTGTCTCCCCGAGGGGCAGATCACTGGAAGAGCTGTATACTGTTTGTCCCAAAGAAGGTAATGAGCGGGGCCTTTGGCCAACAGAGCGGAGCCTTCTGGATTGGCTGAATGAGCCCCAGGGAACAATCGGGCACTAGTGGCTTTCTGAGCAGAAAGGAGAGAAGGAAAGGGCTGAAAATTCAAGGCGGTCGCCATTGATCTTGCTATCTGCAATCACCTGCAGAAGTGCCACATCAGATGGAAGGAGCACAATTAGTAGGGTGCTCCAAGAGGCCAGAGCAGTGACTTGACTGCATTAATTATGGGTACTTTCCAAAATTAAAACACACTCTGCCTAAGCTGCTGTATTTGAGAACTTCAACTCCGCAGGGTTTTACTCTGGAAAGCAGGCAGCCTCATTAAAGCAGAGAGCAGAATGGCTGCTTTGAGGAAGGGCGTACACAACACATACCATTAACAAGGGTCCGGGATTACTCAAGAGACGGGCTTGGTAATGAACATGCAGAACTTGTTTGAACCAACAGCCTCCCTGGCTCTCTCAGCACGTATTACACACATTATTTCAAATGATATATTCACCTCAAACAGCTGGTGGGGCCATCACTGAGCCGTAGTCCTTACTGCTTATTGTGAATTACCTGTATTTTCAAATCTAAGGTACTGACACAGTGCACCTTGCACAGGAGTAATTTCAGGGACAGTCTCTGGCCTGTGTTATACAAGAGATCAGGCTAAGGGCCACAGTGGATGTTTCTGGCCTCATAATCTATGAATCTTTAATGGTTTTATCCTCACAACATCCCCTTGACATAGGGAAGTGCAATGACCCACATTGCACAAATGGAGAACTGAGGCCCAGAAGTCATAAACAAAGTCTGTGACAGACCTGAATGCGAGTCTCCCACGTTCACTGCCACCCTAACTACTGGACATCCTTACTGTACTGACTTGCTGCCCTGAGTGATGCTGTCCACACACACAATCAAGGGCAGTTTCTGCCCTACAGAGCTTATAATCTATATAGGCAAGATAGACCAAAGAAGAAATTTTCTTCCCATTCTGTCTATGGGGAAACTGAGGCAGAGCAATTACATGACTTGCCCTGTGGTTACCAGGAAATTGGCAACAGGGTCAGGAACAGAACTCACAACTCCTGTTCCCCAATTCAGTGCCCAAACCACCCTTTCCCTGCTGGTGGGGCTAAGGTCAATAACAACCTGCAATGGGATTTCTATGGGACCACTCAAAAGGAGGTAGGATACAAGCCAGAAGAAAGGCAGTTATAAGTCCAAGTACAATTGCTGCCAAGAAATCTTTATGATGCTGTCTAGATCCAGGGATTAAGAAGGGGAGATGGGTGCTGGACCAATCAGGTCCAGCTCAGGAGCCATTTAGGGCCATATATTCAGAGCGGTGCACAATTGCAGGGCTAGCTAACATGCTTATGCTAATTAGGGACTCAACGTGGATGAGGTGAGGTCTTTTATTGGACCAGCCCCTGATGGTGAGAGACTAGCTTTCAAGCCACACAAAGCTCTTCTGCAGGTCTGGGTAAGCGAGTGTGCAGTTCTGGTCCCAAACAACGTCACACTGTTGGCAGTCTGTGAACCGAACTCAACACCTAGCAGGTACCTCATCAAACCATCACTGCATCTGTCACCCTTGGGGTGTGTCTGGAAAGACCAAGGACCAAACATGCACAGGAGACTGCACTGGTCTTTAAGCCCTAGAGATGGCAGGACCTCAGTATGTTAGGTGGAACAGAGGAAGCCTGTAGGCAGATGAGAATTAAGGTAGGATCCCATGCCAGAAATGGCCAGGTTTGCACCTCTGTAGCTTGAAATCTGGCAGGGAGGTAAGTGTGAGGTGGGCAAATGGAGGAGTGAATTTTATTTGCAGCGGGTCAGGAAATTCCTTGTGGAAATGGATCCAACTCAACCTTTCACTGTGTGAGTGTTATTCTACGCTGGAGGAGTCTCTAAAAATGTGGATGCTCAGATAACAACAGCTCCTGCCATGTTTCCTATCGTTCAGCAGTCTCTGTGAAGACGCTGTGACATCAGACTGGCTACAAACGGCAGATCTACAGTATCACAGTTATGCCAACTCTCTTTATTGCATGGCAATGAAACATGGGCACTGAGAAAGGCTGAAGAGTGGCAGATTGGCATTTTCGATTATAATAGCCTTCGTCATCTGCTTCGTGTCAAGTGGAAGGTCACACTCAGCACTGAGGATATTTGTAGCAGAAGCCCATAACTACCTCCATCAGCACTGGTTTGGTTTTGACAGTTTTCTTGGTATGGACATACTAGGATGGAAGACCAACAAATGTAATTGCCAAAAGCTTTGGTGTTGTAATACATTTGCCAGCAATGAACAAACAGAATATCCAGCCAGACCACTTTAAGGACTTAACTAGGGACCACTCCGGGTGGCAGTATCAGCCGGTGACTTGCTGGCCAGAAGCCTGCCAGAGGACCAGCACTGAAGCTTGGTGTTGCATAGGCTGGGTACCAATGGTGGGCTTTGGCAGCACATAAGGTTCCCTTTTGGATGCCAAAGAGTATTCTCTCAGCAACCATGGTGGAGCGGTACTTGCTTCCGCCTCCATATGGTGCCAGGGTTCTGGGAGCCAGTGGTGTGCCAGAGATTGAGACGCTGGGATGAGGTGGGACTTGCCCCAGATGGTGCCAGGCGCCCAACGCACCCTGTTCCCTCCTTTTTCCGGAGCTCACAGATGCCCCATTGGGGTTGGTGGGACCGGAAGAGAGAGAAGGTCTCTAGCCACCTAAAAAGCATCCGGGGCTGGTGATACCATGTCTGTTGGCAGCACAGGCTTGCTGGTGTCAGCAGAGGGTCTCGCACCTGGCTCAATGCCCTCGGTAGAGTCGATGTTGCTGACGCAGGCCTGAGGGTAGAAGAGTGGCCCAGCATGGGTTTCACTAAACTGCCTTCTCTCTGCTTGTCTCTCTTCCACACTGGTGAGCGTTCTCTCTCCGTGTGCTGCTTCTAATACGTCTTCCTCAGAGACGGAGAACGGTGCCAGGGAAACACTTTGCACTAATGCTCAAGTACTCGGCACCGAATCAGAGTGGTTTGGCTCTGAGACAGGTCTGAGAGCGGCTTCCATGAGGATAGCCATCAGTCTGATGATTGTTGCACGGTCATGTGAGTTTCGCCCAGGCACTTTAAGCAGCTAGTGTGTGGATCATTCACGGGCACAAGCCTGCCACAGGAGGCACAAGGCTTGAAGCCCAGAGCATGTCTGGCCCCTGGAGCAAAGTCCGGCTACAATAGGAACTATTTACACTAACTATACACTACACTATGATAACTGAAAATGTAGAAAAAGTCCAAAAACCACTAGGAAGAAGCCCTGCTGAAGCAAGAAGGGGCGTTCCAGCAACCCTCAGAGATAGTGGGCGGCCGGTAGTGCACCTTATAAGCACACGGCTCCAGAGGGCGCTAGAGCCTGCCCTATGGACACTAAGGTAAAAATCTCTGGCAATAGTGCACATGGTGCACACATGCCTAGCATGGAATGAACATGAGCAAGACTCGCAGAAGAACCTTTCACAGCAGTAGCCAGGGCCTTTCTGCTATGTAGAAGAAATGTGGGTCATGGACCACCGTGAGAGGAGGTATAGCAGGCTGCTCAGAAGTTTCTTGCTGGAGAATAGGCTTATTTGCTCTTTGGATTATTTGGGTTGCCTCACAATAAAAGAAATAGCAAGCGAGCGAGCCTACAGCAGGAATGAGGACTGAACTCATTCTAGAGAACGCAGCAGCTTAACACTCAGACTTAATCCAAGAATAGATGCAAATTCACACTGAGAATCTGTGATTAGAGCAAATTATGGTCTAAGATTTTACCGTTGTGAATAATGCATTATAATGCCGTCCACCCAGCAGGGTAAAACACTGGCTGCCAAATACAAATGCATGTTTTTCCTCCACGTTTAGAATTTCATTTAAACAAATGAATTAAGTGTTTGTAAAAATTGCCCAACAGAGCCTGAAATCCTAGGATTATGCAGCATGTAAGAACAGCAGACAGCTATCCAAATTTCCTCCAGACCGAACCTCAGCCATGGCTGGAACATGTGCCAAGTCAAAGAGCATGCAAAGGTGATAATTGTGGCCTCTCAAATCCTCTCCTGTAGTATCAGAGAAGTTATTGTTCACACCATCATTAGGTGTTCACTGTTAGATGTGTTCCACCCCAGAGACAATCACATTTCAGAAGAGATGTACTCCATATGCAGTACAGTTCATGGGGATCAGTACAGTTCATGGGGACTGCAAGAGAGACCGTAATGTAAGGAATTATTTACCTGAAATGCCCCATCACCTTACAGCCACACTCCTTTCTGAAATGCAGTCACTTATTGTAATTATTTACAGTATCTTGTAGACATCCCAACCAACATCAGTGCTCCAGCATGCAAAGCAGTGTACATACACAGCAAGAGACATTCCGTGCCCTCAAAAGTATATTCTAACTAGACAAGGAAGTCAAACCATGGGAGAAAAGAAGACGCCACATACAAGCAAAGGAGTCACAGATTCCGAGGCCAAAAGGGACCACTGTGATCATCTACTGACCTCCTGTATAACACACGTCAGAGAACTGCCCCAAAATCATTCCTAGAGCAGATCTTTTATAAAAACATCCAATCGTGATTGAAAAAGTGATGGAGAATCCACCACACATCTTGGTAAATTGCTCCAATGGTCAACTAGGATTTGAACCCAGGCTCTCTTGCACCCAAAGCAAGAATCATACCAACGAAGCACCTCTTGGCAAAGCTCGCCGCAGCATCTCACTGCAGCCAAAGGTGAGGAACTGAGGCTCAGCAAGCTGAAGTGACTTGCCACTCCCCTCTTTTGGGAAACAATGGACCTCCATCTCAGCAGATATCTGGCATCCTTGCTTTCGGCTAATTACTTACAAGAGAAATGTCAGACTGTGAAACTAAAGTGACTGAAAATGTTATTTGTCCCAGAGAAACCAATCCCAATTTGTACCAAGCTTTAAGCAGCAATTTTTGTCTCTAAATGTTAGTTGCTCCCCCTCAACACAAACTTCAGCGAGTTGAATATGATAGTTAATCAAGGGGGGTGGATTTCATATTCTAGTGTGTATATATATATATATATAGATATATAGATCACTGGAATTTGGGGGCTAGAGAATATCCTTTGCAATAAACATCTTGGCCTGAGTACCAAAATTAAAACACTTTTTAAAAAAACCTCAGTGCATGACTCAGGTTGGAATTCTGCATTTGTATTTGACTTTGGGGATTCATTTTGGGCTGTATGCATGTGCCAGAAGATTGGCATGGCTGTCTTGATTTCTCAGCTTTGAAGTGGACATATTGCTTTCAGTTCCCCAATCCTTATTAGCCATGACTTTATCGAGACAGTGTGGCACTCTTCCTACAGAAACCTCAAGGAATCTAAGCCTGTTCCGTGTATCATGATAAAATTCTATTCTCTTTGAGAGATGAAGAGGAGTGGTAAGATGAATATAGTCTTTTTATTGACTACTTTGAGTAGAACAAACTAAATACATCTGTAACAGTTTGGGTTCCTTTATACAGTACATTAAATAAGTTATGCACAGGAATTAGGTAACAAATTCCTATTACAGAATTAAATGACAAAAAATATAGAAAACTCAATCCAACAAGTCTTCCCATACCAGAATTTCACATTTATCATTCCATGTTTAAAAAAATCATTCTAATCATGACTGTTAGTATTTCATTTATTTACATTGGGGTTAATTTTTATTTTAATACACAGAGAGCCATTGAAGTTGCATGAAAACTATGGAAGACTGTCTATTTACAAATAATTCCTCAGAGCACTGTATTGGTCTCATCCTTCTTGGGGTCTGATCTTAGTGTTTGCCCTTAGGCAACTAACTAGTATTACTTCAGTATTTGTAGCTAAATACAGAGGATACTACAAACATTGAGGCAATGTTACTTAGTTACTGGAGGCAACTGAAAAGGTTTTCAGGGTTACCACTGTACCCAGAGGGTCCTTAATCAAACCTCCCATCGAGTGCATTGACTGAGTAAGGATTACATAATCGAGTCCTCTGTTACGAAGGATATTTTCATGAAAAACACATACTCCGTGGCTTCTCTCAGATTGATAAGGAACAAATACGATGCTGATGGGTCCTGGATCATCACTGGAAAAGTCTGATAGTTTAAGAGAAGACGTTGTTTCTGTAGAAATATCTTGATAGCAATAGCGAATGAAGGGAACGGAGATGAGAACCTTACACAGAATAGGAATTGTTTGCAAATAGGTTTCCATAATCCAAGAGGTAACCACTGTTCTCTGAGGTTAATATAGACGGCTATGGAACAGCCTCACCCCAGAGATGGCCCCAGGTGTGCACACATCCCTGGAGAAGGACTTCAGACAAATAAGGAATACTGCCAACAATTATCCCTGCAATCCCGATCTGTTCTTCCTTAAGAAGCAGAGGAGTCTGTACCAGAGAAGCAGCTCTTTCATCTACCTGAAATCTGTATCTACAGGCCATGACCAAGTTCAGATTCCGACCTGTGCTAGTAACCATCTCTCATGGGGCAAAAACTAGAGATTCTTAATATGGAATTTTGGCAAGAAGAAGATTTTTGCCTGTGAGCTAAAACTTTGAAGACATGTGAGTTAACCACTTCATTGCTGGACACTGCAGTTTCCAAATAATGCTTCATCAGGGCCACCGCCAGATCAGTGAGCTAACCTGCTCTTGTTACCATGGCATATCAACAACTTCCAGTCGACAGCAAGCCTGTTCCCATTGCTAGCCCGAGGAATAGTAAATGACATCACCATTATCAGCTGCCATTTTTAAAAGTCACCAAATATAATCTAGGAATTATTTGCCTTGTTTGATTCCAATCCAAAGATCGCAGAGTCTCGGAAACAAAATCTCAATGAAGGGTCAATGCTCTAGATCTTATCTGTGTGCAGCATGAGAAGTCAGTGAGACTCCCAAAGTGAGCATGCTCAGATTCCTGTTGCATTAGCTGCATGTATAACAAGCTCTTAAGGGACTTATTTTATAAGTTATTCTAGGCAAATTCCACTTCTCTGCAGGCACCAAACCAATCCTTCCCCCTGAACCAGATCAGAACATTGCCTTCAGGCCCAACCAGGCTACTAACAGTCAGTTCAGCATGCCACAACCCAACTAGATTGCACCCTTCTGAGCAGTCAAATCTCAACCAGGCTTTAATTGATGGACATGGTGATATACATTGGTTTATAAATGCACTACTAGTGAATTCTGTCATCTAGAGCAGTGCAGCTAGGTGCTTTGACAGGGTTGCCCATCTCTGCATGGAATATAGGTCTGGAACCAAGAGTTCAGCACACAACAGAGCTCTGATAATCCCATTTAAGCTTAGACGTTTAAAAAAGTGACAGTTGCAAAATTCTGAAACTTTTTTTAAAATCGCTGCGCCAACATGCTTGGAAAGAACAGGCTGTAAATGATCCATTGCAATCGTGTGGAGGAGATTCACAGGGAGAAAACAAAGTCAACAAATCTAAAACTAAGCTTCCATGCAGTGGAAAAATCTTTCCTGCACAGCAAAGTAACCCACCTGAGCCTCCGGGGCAACAGGCCATGATGACCAGTCATGATTTGGTCTGAAATATTCAGCACACAAGGAGAGTGGAGGCTCCTAACCAAGCAGATTGATAAACAATAGACTGTCCAGTCAGAGAAGAGGATTAAAAATGGGCCATATAAAAAAGATCAGCTGTTCCCTCTCAGCACGGAGACTTGTTTAGCTTCCCTCCTCAATAGAGCACAATGCTCCTCTCCTCCAGGGAACGCCCAACTCGTGCAATCCCTATGAGTCACGACTCAGCTCAGACCTGGGGAAACACACACATCTGTAACCAAGAAACTGCTTATTTCTCCTATTGCTGGAGAATGAGAAGCTCTCCCACTGAAGAAAATCAGTTCGGGTGGACAGTTCATTGCAGGGATTTAGGAAGTACAGAGCCATCTGGGAAGAAGAAAAACATGTATCTGATGAAAGAGGAGGAGTTGTATGGGGAAGCTGCTGAAACAGAAAGGAGAACACCACACTTCATCCTTGGATACTGCGTGCTGCTTGCCTGGATTCTGCTGCATGTCAAGGCAGGACATGGGAGCTCCTTCCCAAAGGAGTTCAATTAAAACAAAGAGGAAGGGGCCACAGTCCTTAAGGTCCAAGTGATGTGCTCTCTGGTGCCAAGACTTAAAAGTGAGCAGTGTTGAGGTCCTACTGGTAAGGCTGGCATGTGGTTCTTAACAACTGCTGATGGATTATAATGAAACGGAAAAAGCCTCAAGAAGATTAGCTGGAGCATCAGGGCTCTAGAGTAGCCGGTGGAGTTTTGACAACCTTCTGTGGAGAGCAAGTGTTTTTTAGGTTTAAAAACAGGAAAATGTATAAAACCTACTGAACTGAATGGAAAGATTTAGAGTCCATTAGTGTCTATTGCTGTCACAGAAGCCGGGGTAGAGGATCGGGAGGTTGTTGTAGATGTCTTCTCTAGGGCAGGACTTGGAACCCCATCGGCTGGCTTGACAGCAGCTGCTGCCAGTCGCCCTGCTGGCAGGGAAAGCGGCTTGGCCTGGCTGTGTAACCCTTGTCCACAGATCCGATGATGTCTCTCCCAGTCTTTGTGCTGGCAGAAAGAGCCACAGTACCGGGCAATGTTGCATCCACTGCACGTCTCACTGGCTTTGCGACCGCAGTTCCAACAGCTCTACAAGACAGAAAACACTTGCCTTTAAAATATATTTCCAGAGGACATTTACACAGTTTGGAGGGCAGCAAAACAGGGCTTACAAGGCGTTTACAGAATTCACAGGCACTGCTTTGTCCCAGAAGAAATAAATACAAAAAAAAATAATTAAAAAAAATCCACCACTTCTAACCATTTCACACAGGTTCTAGCCCAGGAACAGACCAGGCCTCTGTGACAGAACTAGCACAACCTGCCAGACTGTACCCAACTGACATCACCCAAGGAAATCAGAGCACACATGCTGCTACACATTCTCTTCACATCCTGTTTTAAGCAGCTCTATGTTCTATCCAAGGGCTCTTCACAGAGATTACAACAACACTACTATAGAGTCAACATTTGCCTGTGACCCTGCTTAGCCACATAAGAGGTTTCAATGGGCTAACGTGGAAAAGAAAAAGCTAATTTAAAAGCTTATCTGCCAGGTGAAACTTTTCCCAGGGGGTGAGATTCAATCTGGAAGCTGAGCAAAGCCTCTCTGGACTCTGGAAGATGTGTCAGCTGGCAGGCTTATAACGTGTGACTGGTTTGTAAGGAGCACCAGGGCAAAAGGCCAAAATTGGGAGCTGTGACTGCAGTAGGTCACAGAAGCGGAACTGGAGGATTAGCTTTCTGCAGCTGGACTTGTGCATTAGCGGAAACATATTGGGAGAACATAAGAATGGCCGTACTGGGTCAGACCAAAGGTCCATCCAGTCCAATATCCTGTCTACCAACAGTGGCCAATGCCAGGTGCCCCGGAGTGAGTGAACCTAACAGGAAATGATCAAGTGATCTCTCTCCTGCCATCCATCACCACCCTCTGACAAACAGAGGCTAGGGGCACCATTCCTTAGCCATTAATGGACTTAACCTCTATGAATTTATCCAGAGCAACGTCTGCCATGAAAAAAACAGCTTTGCCCAGATTCCACATGTACCCCTGTACTCCCACCCCACAAGATGTATTATAAGAACCACCGCACTTCTGCAATGCCAACAAAAAGCTGCTACGAAAGCAGGAAACAGAAGCAGCCTCGAGAGTCGCACGTCCCTCTTGCTGTGAAGCTCAGCAAGATGCATGTTAGCAGCTCTCACAGCTCAGCAGTTCTGCACCGAAAACCATTTGCTCCTGGCAATAATTTGCTGGCTTGTAGCAAAGAGCCTAATTCAGTTGATTGGTAGTAGAACTGCTCTAGAGTCAACACACACAGGAGAGCAGTCGATCTTCCAGAAGAAGAATGTGGAAAAATACTCCTCTGGCATGGAAAGCCTGAGAAATTGAGTCACAGCTTGAAAGCCACTGACACTCCTGTCTAAAATAGTTTGCTTCCAACCATATTTTATGGATTACAGGATATGCTGGAATAATGACACAGCTTCATAATATGGTGGCTGAAGAATAATGCACCCCACAGGAGAACCACAGAGGCTAGTGACAAAAAGAGCTACTAGCTGGACAGTCCAGGGTTTTCCTGTGGCTCTATGTTCTAATACAGTTTCAAGAATCCAGTTTTAACAGTATCGCCTGGTGCTTCTACCACTTCCTTTGGGCATCACTCAAGCAGATCTCACTAGCAAAAAGTTTGATATTTAGTCTAAAAATTATTCCTTTACTTAATTTTATCTCATAACTTCTGTATCCTGCTAACCAATTCCTCCTACTCCTTGATATCTGCATCCTTTAATGCTTAGTGACTGCTACACCCTGCCCTTAGATGTTTAGCCAAGAAATATCTAGCTATATTATTTTTTTTGTCTCCTTTCATAATAATATGTAATAAATATTGTGACGGAGTCAGACCAGAAGGATATAAGAGAGTGCTGGAAAGCAGGTATAGTAGTCTCAGGATGTGCAGGTCCTTGTTCCCTGGATAGCCAAACAAAGGCTATTCCAGGCCAATCAAGACACCTGGGGCCAATTAAGAACCTTCTGGAAAGGAGTAGAAACAGCTAGCTTGATTGGGACACCTGAAGCCAATTAGGGACTGGCTGAAACCAGATAAAAACCTCCCAGTTAGTCAGGTGGGCTGTGGGTGTCAGGAGCTGTGGAAGGAAGTTGTGCTGTTGGTGAGACTGAGTGGTGGACAACATATCATACAGAAGGAAGGAGGCCCTGAGATAAGGGTGAAGTGGAGTTTGAAGAAGCAGGGACTGCTGTGGGGAAGTAGCCCAGGGAATGGTATTGTGTTTTGTGGATAAAAGGTCAGCCATCTTAGCTGATACTATTAGGGTCCCTGGGCTGGAGCCTGGAGTAGAGGGCGGGCCAGGGCTCCCCCATTTTTTCCATCTTCCATACTGGCCTGTGATGAAGGTAGCTCACTAGGTGGTGACTCTTGCCAATTATACTGAGAAAGGGAGGTCACTCTGGGGCCTAGATGAGTTTCTGAGGCCCGTAAATCTGCCAGGAAGCACAGGACCCACAAGTACAAATTTGGAGCTTTGTCACAATATATAGCTCCTTTCATCCTGAAGCATGCCTATGTACTGGCTGGAGTCAGCTGTGTGAGAACTAGGCATGCAGTATCATCCAATCACAGCTCAGCGACTGGTAGAATCGTGTGACCTTCCATGAAGTAGCGATGGCTTTATTCACAGCAGATCGGACGTTCCTTAGACATTCCTGGAGGAGGAATCTGAGTTACCTTGTCCAGTTTGGGCCACATCAATATTTTTCAGTGGGACCATGAGGAATTTCTGCACGATCCTAGACTGAGGTGGCTGGTGCCATCTGTGAGGCTGGCCTCCCCATGGAGAGTTGCCCGAACAGGCCTCTTCCAGACTGCTAACTCAGTAACCTTACAAACCACATAACCACCCTATGCAGAGCCATATTCCATCTACACCAATGGAAGACATCATAATCACAAGAGAGACCAGCGTTTCTACGCTTTGGAATGGGAACTCTTGTTTCTTGATGCCAGAGACCTGAACAAGGAGATGGGGAGAGCAATGCTATCTCCTCCCAGAAATTGGCCCAATAAAAGCTATTACATCACCTACCTTGTCTCTCATTCCCTCCCAGACTCAGTCATGGTACCACACAAACCTGCCAAACAATGAGAGCAAGGGGGCTATTGCTGGCCTCCACAACGCACAGCAAAACAAATTCCATGTGCTCACCAGACCCTCCCCCAGAAACTAGAGAGCCAAAACAAACCAGAAATACCCACACAGCGATGCTCCAGAAATGCAACTACTGTTGGGCAAACAAGGGTAGGAAAAAACCAAAGGCAGAGCAGCGGACATACATGTTCATTCTAGAGTTTGCACAGTGCTTTGGGATCCTTTAGAATAACAACAAGAGCTATAAGAATCTTACTTTTATTACTTTATTGCTACTTTGAGCAGTAATATTTCATAACCTTAACAAGTGAGTAAGATTGGAGCACAGCTCCTTTCCTCCTTACTCTCTCAGTGCAATGAAGCAGTTTATACTTGCCACTAGTCTTTCAGACATGACTATGTATTCATTAAAAAACAAAACAAAACACACCCCTCTTCACATCACAAACCTACTTCAGTTTTTAAGATGCAGAGTCAAGTGCTGGCTTCTAAATTAGCTGTTGCCACTCAAAGATTTAGGCGTCATTGTGGAAGAGTTCTCTGAACACTTCAGCTCAAAGAGCAGCAGCAGTCAAAAAGGCTAACAAAATGTTAGGAACTATTAGAAAAGGGATGGAAAATAAGACAGAAAATATAATGCCACTGTATAAAACCCAGGGTGCGCCCACACCTTGAATAGTGTCTCTAGTTTCGGTCTCCCCATCTCAAAAAGGATAAAGGGGAGCTGGAAAAGGTTCAGGGGAAGGGAACAAAGATGAAGAAGGGTAGGGGACGGCTTTGACACAAGGAGACAGAAAGATTATGGCTGTTCAGCTCAGAGATAGAACAGTGACAAGGAGGCCTATGACAGAGGCCTATAAAATCACAAATGGTGTGGAAAAAGTGAATAGAGAAGTGTTACTTACCCTTTCACACAATACAAAAACCAGGAGTCACCTGATGAAATTAACAGCAAATTTAATACTAACAAGAGGAGGAACTTTTTCACACAACACACAGTTAATCTGTGGAACTCATTGCCAGGGGATGTTGTGAAGACCAAAAATATAACTGGGTTCAAAAAAGAACTAGATAAGATCATGGAAGATAGATATATCAACGGCTATTAGCCAAGATGGTCAGAGATGCAACCCCAAATGTGACCCTAAACCTCTACCAGAACCCAGGAGTGGATCTCTTTAAAATTGCCACATTCTGTGCACTCACTGCAGCTCTGGCACTGGCCACTGTTAGAGCTGGTCTTCACTGGGGTGGGGATCGACTGCAGATACGCAACTTCAGCTACATGAATCACATAGCTGAAGTCGGCGTATCTGCAGCCAATTTACCTGCCATCCTCATGGCGGCGGCAGTCGGCAGCGCGCTCCCCCGTTGACTCCAGCTTACGCCTCGCGTCAAGCTGGAGTTACGGAGTCGACGGGGCAGCGCTGGCGATCCATTTCTCACGTCTTTACAAGACGCGAGAAATCTATCGCTAAAAGATCGACGGCTATCCGCGGTAGTGAGGATGTACCCTTAGAGACAGGAGACTGGGCTACATGGACCATTGGTCTGACCCAGTATGGCCTTTCTTATATTCCTAGGTTAGTGCTGAAAATCTTAAGATCCCTTTTTTTTTTTTTAAAGTGTCTTTAGGATTTCCCCTTTTCAGTCTTTTTTCTCTATGACTCACATGAATCTCCTATTTTTCTCAGTGTTAAACTAGTTTCCCTGCTTCATTAGCTCCACACAGAACCCCCTGACCTTACTCACCATGCACAACACATTTTCAGGAGCCCGTTAAGATGGGGAAGGACAGGGAATATCATCATTTGGCAAGAGCCTGGATGAGACAAGGCCAGAAAGAGAGAGGAGTCCAAGATAACCCCAAAGCTGAGCCACTGAATGATGGGGAGGATGGCAGAGTTGTTGCCAGTGATGGAGAGAGACCAGTGAAAATCGTGTTAACACTATACTTAAATATTCCCCTACGATAGATCTAATCTTAATATTGAAGCATTGTGAGAAAAAGAATGGACCAAGCTATTTTCTTTGCTCAAGATGAGGGGAATTGAAAAGGTAAATAAACTAAATTTCCACTAATCAGAGAGGTAGCCGTGTTAGTCTGGAATTGCAGAAGTGACAAAGAGTCCTGTGGTACCTTAAAGACTAACTAAAATATGTAGTTAGTCTTTAAGGTGCCACAGGACTCTAAATTGCCACTGTAATAATGTTAGGCATTATTAATGAAGAAGGTTATAATTTATTTTCATACAAAAATCAATCCTTACCTGTCTGTGCCCACTAGCTATGAAGGAATCAAACATCACAGTCTAAAAACCATGCAAATACCCTGCTGGGTATATTTTATGGACTTTTTTAGTACTGGAAGGATCAAATTAAAATTTTGCACTGACCTGCTCAAGACTGTGCATGTTTCACTAGGCTTTATGAGTTTTCATTAATGAGAAAAATCCTGGGTCTATATGTGGAACACAGTTAAGTGTCTATCTCAGAATGAATCTGTTATGCAGCACGTGTTTTATAAGACAACACAAACCCCAATATCCAAGATGATAGTCTGAATGCCCATCTGGAATTAAGTGAGGAATAAAACTAGGATGTTGCCTGTCTTTTGAGCAGCAGTGTGGCCTACTGGGTAGGGTACTTGGACTGAGACTCAAGAAATATGAGTTCTATTCCTGGCTCTGCCACTAGTCTGCTGAGTGACAATAGACAAATCACTTCCCCTCTCAATACCTTTGTTTCCCCATCTGTAAAATGGGGGTAATAACCAGACAGTATGAAAAATCAGGGACACTTTCTTTTTTGAGGGGGAATAGTTGCCTATGTAAGACAAAACCCCTACTATCAGGACGGTCCTGATAATACTGGAACATCTGGTCACCCTAGTAACAGATCCTGATCGCCTTTGTAAAGTGCTTTGAGAACTACGGACAAAAAGCACTAGATAAGAACTAGGTGTTAATTATTATTATTATTTTAAAGTCATTAAGAAAAACAAAGCAACTTTTAAAAAAATCTCTCCAGGGACTGAAACAAAACCAGTTGGTAAAGAGTGGCTGTATTCAGAGGAAAGGGGAACAGAATTGTATTCAACAGCTGATTTTCCTCTCATGCTGGGATAAATCTGGGGTAGTTACTGTGGTGCTACTCCAAGTCAGGATTCTCATACAACACTATTTTCAAATATACTAGGTAGCCTCTTACACAGGTTTCACAGCATGTCCAATGGAATCATTTCTAAATTGATCCTGCTGTCAAACAAACAAAACAAGTCAATTCAAACTGGGCACCATATCTCACCCTAGAACACTGCCCATCGTTTTCCCAAGGGATATGGCCATGGATTCATACCTCTGTAGACTCTTCCTGCTCATTAATTACTAGGAAGGCATCCTCAGTAGCTTGGCGCTTTGCATCTGCAATGGTTTGTTCCATGCGGGCCCTCTCGGATGCAATCATTTCAAATGCCTTCTGCTCTGCCTCAGCCACAGCTTTCTGCACCTCAGACATGGCCTGGCGCTTCACCTCATTCACAGCTTCTTCTGGAAGAAAACAAGAGCTTCATCAACCACTCTCGCAAGCAAAACAAGCCTCCGACAAAGACGGCTGGGTGAGTCTTGGAAGGAAAATCCTCAATGGGCAGCACTATCCAACGTTAGGGTGGATACACTAAAGAGAACATAAGCAGATAAGAACAATGGCACGTGCCAATGAACCTCTCCCCTGAGCTGCAGAGACAATCTCTAGGGAGAGAGGGGAGTTCAGTTGCCACGGACAAGTAAATCCATGGCTGCTCTGCTGAGGCTGACAACAAGGGTGCCTAGTTAGTGCCAACTGTCATGGTGCTTACTAGGATAAGCCTACCTACTGGGAACCAGTCTAAATCCACCATCTGGTTCTACACACACTTCCGACCAGCCCTGAAACCAACTGCTTCTAGTCACTAGCCTATCATCTTGTAGCCACTGAAAACCAAGAGTACTGGAAATCCAGGCAGAAGTAGGTCAAGAGTAGGCAAAAAAAAAAAAAAAAAAGCTAAACACACCCCTCAGACTGAAGGCACAAGAAATGGAGGGACCCAGATGAGTTTAGATGAAATGGTGCTGGGTTATGTTGCCTTGGGATTTGTTTCCCCAATGTATTACTCCAAACCTCCATGCTTGGCCATTGGTACATGAAGTTCACATCTATGTTTTCCCAAGTGCATCTCCACCAGCCTCTCAAGTTTGTCTCCTGAGGTATTTATACTTCTGGGGCCGGGCATGCACTGAATATGGCATGCAAACTCCCAAACTGTGCACACACATCAAGTGTGTGTTCAGCTTAGGTGCCTCTTTGCAAATCTAGGTAACCATAGAACCAGCCAATCAGAAATGGAATAGTATATTCAAAATACTTTTCTACAAAGCGTGACTTTGCATCTGGCCCTGTGTCCCATCTGCATTTATCCCTTAAGCTTGTGGTAACTCTGTCAAGTGACCATCTACAAATACTTACCAGCTTTTTTCCATATCTCTTCAGTAACATAGCCTGTCCCTGACCTGCTGCTGAAGTCCCGCTGGGAATCTGTGGAAACAAGGAATGCATTGAGAGATTAGCAGTGTCTCCTCTCCCTAAATTATTTTGCTTAAACAGCCATTCCAAAACTCTGCAGGAAAGCAATGAGAACCTGCAGACGGAGTCTATAAACCTAGCTGAAGCACCAAGGGACTACGATAGGCTTAATAGCTAAAACCCAAGCAAGTCATTTCTGAAGCTAAGACCATTCATCAAATGGCAAGATGATAAATGAACTTTTAATTAGTGTCCTGCATGATTTATTGCACAGTGTAATCTACTTCCATATAATCACAGGCTATATTTATAAATATACCTCATCGAACATCTGCTGTGTGCAATGATTGTGAAGATCAATCTATACTGACAATGTAGTACATTAAATACAGCACTTTTAATTTTCAAAGATCCCAAAGGCAAGTCACAGACTAAAACTAAAATACAAACTATGCATCTCTTAAAGTTATAGGTGTACAGACAACATGTCCAATACTACACAAGCTCAGTGAGATCAAACGCGACAGATGCTGGTAAACAATATCTCTATTTGGTAGCACATGATCTCAGCAGTTTAAAATATATTTCCATTGGAAAGGTTTTAGAAATCAAGTAATATGGCTTTTACACACAATCCTTTCTGGTATATTTTGTAAAAAATATCTTTTTCTAAAAGTTCACATGACTTCAGAAAAATTAAACTAAACTAAGTCAAAGGGTAATAGAAGAGGCGGAAATATCAGTTTGTTGTTCCGTAGGTTCTTACAAAACTCTGCACTGTATATACCAGCTATTTCACTGACTTTTTGATCTAACTGCACCCTCTAGCTTAAAAACACTGGTATTACAATCCTCAATATTACAGCCAGTTAAGGGAGAAGTCAACAAGATTCCTGCTCTTTTAAGTCATTTTTTACATATTGGTGCTGTAGCTACCTTAGTCCTGAGCAGTTTAAAAGGCTGTTCTATTCTGAGAAGCAATTACATTCAATGATACTCCCTGTATTTACAGATCTGCTTCATGTGTGTATTCATTACCATCTGCTGACTCCAGTGGTTTTTTACCACTTTGCTGCTCCAGTTAGAATCAATATCAATAAGAAAGAGGAAGCTGGGTTCTGTCTCTTTTGTGTTGTTAACAGAATTATTTATTAAGCTCTAGTTGGTTAAACCTGTAAAAACTCAACTGAAGGCAACAGGGCCCGCAGGAATCTTTTGTCCTGCAGAATCTTTATTACGTATGGCAAAGAAATGAATGGATGAGTCCAGAGTTTGACTCTTAGAACCCCAGGTAAGTTTGTAGGGCAGGCAGGTAGAGAAAACAAAAAGCAATCCACCTTTTTAATTTAAGTGCCCGTGATCTGGAATTTGAGTGACAAACACAGAACCCCACAGTGCTACTACGAAGGGTAGAGTAGAGCAGAGTTGAATAATAATTCCTGGCATAACAATATATTAAGAGAGACCGTTCACAGGGTCTACCTTCTTCATGGCTTTAAACAGATTGAAGGACAAGGATTTCTTCCTAATGAAAACCTGCTTCTAAAACAAAGCTCACGGTTCCTTGTCACTTGCAGAGATATCAGGGTGCCAATTAGTACCGGTTTTATAAGTATGGCTGCAACTATTCTACACTCTATTCTTAGTCCTCTTTCCCCTAAACTATTTCTAAAGAGAAATTTCTATAGAGAAAATTTTAATTTTTGCAAAGTTTGGGGGAAGCTGCTCAAGTCATTTCAGAATTATAGGCAGCTACAAGTTCTCCATGCTTCCAATAATTTTTTTTTTTTTTTTAAGTATTCACTATTTTTTTGGGGTGCACCTGAAACTCAACATCAACTTGGTTTTAAAGTTTCAGATCTATATGACACTCTCAAAGTAGGTCGAAGGCTAGTCTGGAGAAACCTTTTTAGTCTCAGAGCCTACAAACAACTTATTCCTCCTCCAGTCAAGTAAGTTTCAGAGCACTTGATCCAACTGGATGTTGCCATGCAACATTTCACATTCTGCTGCTTTTAGATCTGACACATCTGATGAACCAAAGGGCACTGCTTTTTAGCCCCTAGGATTTAAATCTCCCCCAAATCTGGAGGACTTTGCTGTGGAATCTTAGCCCCAAGTGACCAGCAGGCTCCTCTGCAATGACGTGGCAGCAGTTGGCTCCCACTCTTACCATTGCTGATGGAGTCAGAGCTCCCGGGACTGTGCTGTCTGGAGATGAATTCACTCCCTCCCTTCCTTGTCTCTGCGCTCTCGCTGCACCGCCTCTTCCAATAGTTGAGTTCCTCCCGGTCAGCCTCCTGACAACGCCGCAGAACAGCCATGGAGCGCCTAGTCTTCTCCACCATTTCCATGATACAATTCAAAGCCTGTTGGGGAAGGTGAATTTTCAGAACTGGTTCCTGATGCCTGTTTCTTTGGCGTTCTCTACAGTAGAGAATGGTTTCTTAGTAGAAGATGTTCAATCCAGACAGTGCCAACCAAGATGACAGGTGCCACAAAGACAAGTTTGTGCCACCTGTCCATTTCACAATCGGCCCTTCATTTGCAAACATACCCACGAAGATAGCTGTGCCCCAGCTCCATTTAACATTGCATTATCAACAGCAGCAAAAAAAGTATTCATTCTTCTTTAACTAGCAATTGCAATTACAATGTCTTTACAGTACACTGCAGTTTCCATGAAAATATATTGCCTCCTGCTGTTTCCTTACCTGCAGGATGCTCTGAGCCCTTTTGACTGCCTTCACAGCACAAAGACATTTACTCTGTCTTAGCCAAAACCCAGATTATCATAGGACATCAGAAACTTGTTAGGGAAAATTCAGCAGCAGTTTTAAAACGTTTTTAGTGCACACTAAAATGGACCACTCCGAAAATGCTGATTTGACGCCACCTATGACAGTCCTATAAAATGAAGCAGCTGGCGATTTGGTTGCTAGGCCCTCAAATATATTTTTTTTTTTAGGTTCCTTACGTGATCGAGATGCTTCCACTCATCAGCCCACTCTCTCTCTGTTAAGCGATGGTCCACGAGCTCATCCTGATAGCCGCCATTTAAACCTGTTATGGATTACACCCAACATTAGGACCAGACAGGATGATTCCTTCCATTAGACTTTACTACACTTTCAAATTGTGGTCTGGTAGCTCCAGCCAGGGGATAACAAATAAGGCTTGTTAAACTGAAAAAAAAATGTATGTTTCAACAGTGAAGAGCAGTGGCATGGAAAAGAAAAAACATTGATTTGAGCAAGTATTTTCCTCCTTTAATTCCAAATGCATGTACTTCCTATGAAACTAGTCTCTGGGAACATGACTACACTGCTGTGTCCAAGCCCACCAGACACTCTGGGGGTAAGCTTTGGTGGCTATTTGGTAAACATCACTATTTTCGTGCAGCAGCTTCCACATGGAGAGGGATAGCTCAGTGGTTTGAGCATTAGCCTGCTAAACCAAGGCTTGTGAGCTCAATCCTTGAGGGAGCCATTTAGGGATATTGGGCAAAATCTATTGGATATTTATTTGGGGATTGGTCTTGCTTTGAGCAGCAGGTTGGTCTACATGACCTCCTGAGGTCCCTTCCAACCCTGATATTCTATGAAGACTAGTCTGTCTCCCCAGTGCAATGCAGGACATACTCTGTACTGCCCACAGCAAGAAGGATCACTCAGCTGACAGCAGATAGCTCCACTTCCATGTATTCTAAAGAGCTCCTGCAACTGGTTGTTTAGATAAAGATGCCCCACCTCACACAGGTTCATTTGCCTATAGAAAACAATTTCCAGCAGTGGGAACTTTATTGGTCGATCTGTTCAGTATGCTGTCCAGCTGCGTACTGGACCGTTCCATAGGAGCCCTAGTACAGACTCAGCAAGATGACGTATGGGACAGAGAAGGGGCCATGGCTTTCTTACCAAGATTGCTATGTCTGTCACGCATATCCCTCTGTTCCAAGAGCTTGTTGGGGTCTCTGTAGAGGTGGGAAGTTGCGATGTCTTCCAAGGTGTAGTGCTGGAGTGGAGGTGGGGTTGGATGGAACTGCCCAGCAGGATTCATGAGGGGTAGAGCCAGGGCAGGGCTGTGCCGTGGAGCTGGACTAATGGTGCACACTCTCTTGGCAGGTGGCTCTGTCGGGAGCGGGTCTCTCTCAAAACTATTTTCTTCTCTTCTGCAAACAAGCCAAAAGAGGTGGATTTCTGTCAGCACTAAGAACATATTCAGAAAGGGAAAGAGATGAACCCAGCCATCCAGAGAGAGAAACAGATTTCAAACCAGGACTCTGGGCAGCAGCACTTAGCAGGAACAAGCAGCCAAAAGAAATGTATTACACTTGAAAAAACCCAGAACACAAATACAGGATAGACTGCCATTGGGGACTCGGGGGAAGAGAAGAGAGGATATTAATTTAGATTATTTCCAGTTGCTCTTCTCTAAATTCCAGGCACATCCTATGAAATTATACACAAAACTTTACCCAAAATACAATTGGGAAAGTTTAAAATAGACTTCTGAAACACACCCCTCCCTGACCCCCAGTATCTCCTCTAGAACAGCCTCCCGTTCCCTATGCACTCCACTCCCCCAGGGAAAACCTCAGGGAACCTCTTGCATTTTAAGCCAGTGAGATATTCTCAGGCAGACCCTGTTTGATCATGTATCAGTGCCTGAAGAAACCCCTGTGAAGCCCGGCACAGTGTCCTCACAAGCACATCATTCTCTCAGAGTATTTTCATGGAGCAATATTGGACACAGCAGTGAGAGCGAATCAGAGGTGTCATTAACTGTGAATGAGAGTTTGAACAGGCCATATGGCTTAACACAGCGCAAGAACAACATCCTTCAATGGGATTAGGTTTCACTTTGACTTCACTGCTCCAGGAACAGGGCCACTACTTAAAAACTGAACAGAACATGCAGTTCCCTTTACCTGTCTGGACTATGTCTCTTCCCATTCCCATTCACCTCCATCAGCAGCTCAGAGGAGTCGGCGGGGGATGTGGTGTTTGTGTTCAGCAGGATGTGCTCATGCTGGGCCAGGTACTGGGAAGGCGTTTGCTTGGCAGCCCGGGCACAGTGCAGCAGCTCCCTCTGCAGCAAGGGAAGATTGGCCTGGAAAACAGGTTGCACTGCACTGAAGTTTTGGTTTGTAATGTCTGATGGCAGCACTGATTCCGTCTGTCTACTTGACTCCAATTATCTGTCAAAAAGGCCCGACTAGCATCCACAGTTTAAAATTAACGGTGCCTGTGCTATAGACTTGCTGTGCATTAAAAAGGCATTTTATGATGTTTGTATAGGTGACACATGCTTATGTGAAAGAACTGTTCTCTTGAGAACTAGAGAGGGCTTGAAACGAGTTGTGTTAGGAAACAAAACATTATACAATAATGTTCCTTGTGATTCCAGCATCTTGACTATTTCAGGGCCTTGCAAATCTGAAAGCAAGACCTGATTAGATCACTGCTGAATTTAGTTCTGTTTTATTTTTCTGACATACAAATAGACATGATAGGCCATTATAGACCTTAATAGCTGTTCGGGCTATCCCAGATTGCTGTATAAACAAACATTTAGAACATATGCTTTATGCCTTTAGTGCATCTCTAATGAAAAGATGACAGCATTCAACATTACATATCAATTACTGATTTGTTTTGGTGGAGTGCATAATTTCTCTGAAACCTCAGAAACTCCCTTCCCTAAGTACTTGTATTTCTTCTGTTCAATACATGCCCAGCTGGTCTGCTGAAATTAGTTATGGAGTAAGCAAGAAATAAATTATGATACTTGGAGTTAAAGAGAATGTTGGAAAAATGAGATTATGCTAAGAAATGTGTTGGAAAATTCAGTCATCACCTTCAGATGCAATCAGCCCAGAGGAAATGGACAATACAGGCTCTTTAATGATGTCCATGACAAAGTCAAACTTTCCCTCTGAGCTGGTCATACTAGGTCAACATGACTTTATATTGTGGTCTGTCTTCCTGCGACCTTAAGTATAATTGCTCTGATGAGCTTCCTGTTTACTGGTCTAGCAGTTGCAGCGCTGCTGAACACCACAGGCTGCTTGGTTCAACGTGTGAAACATAGTGAGACCCTGCACTTTCACCATCACCTTCAGAAATGGAATCACAAAGGGACGAAGAGGGAAGTTGGTGGCTTCTTGGAGCTTGCAGTGAAATTCCTCAATTGTCACTGTAGAGTTCTGTAAAAAGAAACAAAATGAAACTCCATCTTCTGCACAATTTAGTCCTTAAAATAAATTCCGTGTGAAGAAGGAAACTAATGAAACTTGAAGTTAGCCTTTCCATTTGCCATGTGGGATCAGTGTTTGCACCAGATTTTAGTCAGCAGCACCTTATCCCCTTACTGGCCTACCAGTCCATTGCCACAGAGGATGACTGAAAGACTTCCCAAATCCATGAAACATACTCTATTGTATTTTGGGTTGTGAAAAGTGCTTGAGTTATGTGGAAGCGTCATAGTGATTTTGAATGTGGCATTTAAAAATTGGTTGGAAACATTAATTGGGCACCATCCCTTCTACTCTGTAGGTAAATGCCTGTATGCACTATAATAATTTCTAACACTTTCACAAATACAAACCCTAATGCACACACAGGTGTGTACTGACCAAGCCATGGGTTTTGTACCCCTATATTCTAATTTTTTGCATGTATTCTAATACTTACGCAAGTGTTAGGACTATTGAAAGTCTGCACAGGTACTGATAAATTTGTATAGTGTATGCAAGTACATGCACACATGTGAACAGGAAGGACATTGAAAGTTTAGCCTTCATTTGCTAAGGCTAATTTTCAACACTTATGAGAGTTTAGCACTATTTTCATTTGCTCTCCTAGTGTATCTAGACTAAATGATGCGGGGCAGCTCAAATGTGGCATTAAGAGCAAATAGCCATTAATACACATCCTGTGTTCTGCTACATATCCCATCAGAAGCATTTTGCGTATCATGAGGCTCTTTAGCTTTTTCTAAAATAGTGACTGAATCAGTGAATTTACAGCAGCCATCCTTGTACAGTGGTAGCCAGAGGACCCCAGGATTCTACTTAGGAGCATATGCACTCAACCAGTCAGCCACATACTGAACAGTTACAGAAAATATCATGGTGGCCTGTATAGATCAGACCTAGCACTTACATCACCACTTTTTCAGAGCACCAGACCAAACATCAACCCATTCTCACCACAGCCCTGCGAAGCAGGGAAACATTATCGGTTTTCCCCAAGGCCACACAACAAGTCAGTGGCAGAGCCTGAACTTGTGAGTTCCTGACTTTCTCTCCCTTCTGCACATTCCTTTAGACCACATTGCCTCACGCAGCAAGGAAATATTAAGTTTGACCACACTGAAGCCACGACAGTATTTAACAAATGGTGTGTCAAATTGGCATTTCCTTCATTTGGAAGCAGATTAGAGCAAAATCCATCTGCAGCCAGAGTCAGGAAAATTAGGAATTCTTCATGTTCCAGAGGGTTACAACAGGACACGAGCAGGAGACTGTTTATCTAGCAAAAAATAACATGCACTTCTCAGTTGCAAGGAAGAGAAGGCTGAAGAGAGCACGTTCGAGACCCTTTAGGAGAAGATTTATATAATAGGAAATTACCCTTTTGAAAAAAGCAGACCTGCTACTCTCCTTTCAGCTAGAAAAAAACCACACACCAGGTCTGTGATTTGCAAGGTACGTTTTTAGCCCAAACCCCTCTGGATTTCATAGAGCTTAGTGGTGTCCAGCTAGTAGCTGAAGAGAAATACAGATGACAGTCCAACAGCTTACTGAAGCCAAATGAAGATGATGAAAAACAGAAAAGTCAGGGTAAACATTATACAAAGTTTAGACTTACTTGGTAAACAGCATTCCCATAAGCCATAAATGCATAGTATTGTGCAATATATATACACATGTTGGCTGCCAGGTTCCCATCAGTAGCAGAGCTCTGGCCCACCAGAATAGCCCCAACAGCCATTTGAGAGGCTTTGGTTTTGAGCAGCTTCCAGGACTCCATTTGTTAGTGCTTACCACTAGTGCTAGGACAAGGGTCCGGACCTTCTCCCCGATCTCTGGTGAAATGTCATTGCCAAACTGCTGAAGGGTGGTAAGGAAGCGCTTGAGTTTGCTGAGCTGACGGGCCCCACAGGTTGCTGGGAGTTGCTGATTAGTCAGTGAGGATGATGACGATGAGGCAGGACCATTGCTGAATCTCTGGGGCGGAGAGGGTGCCCCATTCAGTGTGGGGGGAGAATGGTTAATCCCATTGGGCACTGAAAGGCAGAGCCAAACCAAAATGTAAGCATCAGTGACAACTGCTGCAACATGTAGTAGAAATACCCAAATGGGGCACACAACAACAATTCCATGCCGGTTCAAGAGATTCAGAAAGAAAATGACTAGAAACACCAGAGCACCCCAGAATTGTGGGTTAAAGTAAAAATTCAGTGTTAAAATGGCCACAATGGGTCCATTTCCTCAACTCCTGTACCCATTTCTCTATGTGCTCATGAAAACCCAAGACATTTCCTGCTGATGTACTCAACACAAGGATGCAGGCACAGCTTTGTTGAATGGCATTTAGACCCATTACTTTTCAGCACTCTAACCTTTCCACTTCTGGCTCTGATCTGATATGGAAGTTTCAATATTCAGCCTCTTGTAGGCCAGCTGTAGCAGTCTGCAGGCCAGATCAGCTGTTCATAGTTTCTTTTTTAAACCTACCGGTCAGCTGTTTTTTTAAAAATGTTTTTCTCATCTGAATCCCATTGAAATTAAGAACACAGACTCTAATCAACTCCGAAGGCCTAGCTTAACTTCCAAAAGACATGAAATAATTACTAACAATTAGGGTTAAAAATGAATGCTTTCTAAATAAATACCTCCATAGCAATAGCCCTTGGGGAGCTGAGCTTCATAAAGTTTAACAGTGTAAGGCAGAATAATGTTACACATATTGATCAAGGATTTAGATATGTTTTAACTCACCCAGAAATTATGGGCTGCACACCAGAATTTCTGGGTGATGTTTTCTGGCCTGTATTAAATGATGGCAATGGTCCCTTCTGGCCTTAAAAATTGACAAATTCAAGGTACAGTAGACTCTCAATTATCCAGGATCGGGTTAACCGGGTTATGGATTAACCAGGATGTCAAAAAAAACAAGCGTAACTCGCAGGGCTGACTCTGGCTTTGTTGCTGCCCCAAGCACACACACACAAAAAAACCAAAAACAAACCACCAGGGTGCAGGGCAGCCAGTGAATCAACAACTGCAAGTGCAGGGTGGCTGGTGAACCAACTCCCTCCCCACCCCCCATATTTCCTATGGATGGTGATTATCCGGGATTTTATTAACCAGGATTAATTTTTTCCCTATCATCCCGGATAACTGAGAGTCTACTGTAAATCAATTTTATTCACTTAGTCCTGAGTCCTATCAAGCATTCGTCAGCACAGATGTTTGCACCTACATGCAGTACTGCGGATGTCAAGAGGCGTCCTTCCAGGACCATATAAAGGTCCTTCCAGGTGGATCCCACTGCAAGATCAGGGCCATGCCTCTCCCCAGGGAATTTATATCTGCCTCAGTTTTGCAAATGTCTCCTATTTTTGATCTGATCATGTTGGTGAGCTTGTTAGTCTATTTCAACATGCCTTCTGACTAAAGTAAACTAAGCTGCTGATGTTTAGGGACTTCAGGAGGGATTTGAAAAATTGTTCAAATACCGACACAGCTTTTGTGCAATCTGAGGTCCTGTCTGGGAAACGTTTAAAGCAGGCATTTGATTCAGGTCCAAATGTGATCTAAACCATGAATTGCAAAGTGGAAAAAGTACATCCTATTCAAAATATATTAAGTCAATCCACTGTTTCAAAATTACAGCCCCAATTCTGGACTCCTGTACCCCAATGCTCACTCTAGTCACTGGGAGTTTTAGCTGAAGACATAGTACAGGATCAGGCCCCAAAGACTATACAAATATTACAACTCCTCTTTTAAAGGGAAATGTTTGGAGCTGCACTGCAGAAAGGATTCCCAGGACTATGCTGTTTTCTGGGGATGCTGATGCACGCACATGTATGCAGTAACACACAGAGAGAAAAACAGAGAGTTGACACGGCTGTTCAAGAAAGAGAGACATGACCACTTCATCTTCATTGAAAGAACAGGGAAATCCAGCAATATTTACCAAACTGGAGCATGAGAAACAGCATGGACAAATTATTTATAAACTTAGTATTGTGCAAACTATGGTAGGTTAATAAGAATGATATAAAATTACTGTCTCCTTCTAAAATGAGAGTCTTTCAGCTTCAAAACACTACACTAGTGAGACCTTTTCAAATGATGGGAAGGGAAGGATTAAGGCAGTTAAACCGCTCAAGGGCCACTCAGAGATCTGAGGTTATAAAAGCTCTACACACCTGTCATGGCAGTGGAGAAGCGGGGAGACAACCAAAGAAGAATAACCAGAGTCAGTTACAGATTCTCAGGAAAGATAAGAGCAGAAAAAAAAATAGCAAAGCTTGCTCATGTTAATGAAAAGGGCGAAAGGGCTGCTACAGAGAGAAAAGTACTGCTAGGTAGAAGGTAGGTCCATTAATAAAGGGAGAGGGAATGAAAGTAACGACAACATGCTGAGCTCGTTTTAAAGATGACATACAAATAAAAATGGGCTTATGAGTTTTGTGTCTCTTTATTACGGGTGAGGAAGATTTCAATCTTTTTTAAAACTGTATTTTTCTATTTTAAAAAATTAAAGTAAAGGAATCTATGGAACATTGAAACTCTTTCAAAGAAGCAAGACTAGATGATGGGCATTCTATGATATTAGCATACATGATGAATCCAAGAGAAGTATTTGGAACAGTACTTGAAGACTAGATAAAAGCAAATGTCATAATGAATTTCAAGGAGGAGGATCCTGGCAATTATTTCCCCATAGTTAACATCTATTCATAGTAAAAAACAAAATGCAATAACTAACCATTAGATAAAACTACCATAAGTAATAAGCAAGGGAGGTAGCATGGGCTACTGGCTAGGACACTGGAATGGGAGATCCATGTTCTATTCTGAGCCTTCTTATTGACCTGCTGGGTGAAGTCAGACAAGTCTTTCCTGCAGGATCTTTTATCTGCCTGTTCGGTTTAGATCATCAGTTCTTTAGGGCAGGGTACTACGGCATACGTACAGAGCTGAGCACAAAGGGGCCTTGACTTTGGTTGGGACCTTTAAGCACTACTGGAATATAAATAATGAGACTAATCCTTACCAGAGCTACTTCATTGAAATTCTATTAAGATCTAGGTTACCGAATGACCAGACCCCCAGTAGGATTTTAGTAAAACATCTGAGACTGTGTGATACATAAGTTTACTTGAAAAATTAATTCAAAATGGTTTAGCTAAGACTGAATTACCATAAACTAGGATGCCATTAAAAAAACACAACAATGTATCAAAGATGAGGGCAAGGGAAAGTCTGATGTGGTAACCCAGTGATAAGTGTTACAGAATATCTAATTAAGCATTCTGGCAGAAAGATTAAGCAGTAAGTGAAACTCATAGATGACACTAAATTGTGAGGAGTTGCAAACATCAGTGACGGCAGTAAAATAATACACAGGTAGCTAGAGAAATGAGAAGTATGGGCAGAAAACAGTGAGAATCAACTTTTTAAAAATCCTTAACTCAGTTATTGCATGGAAAGAAGAAAAGTGGAAAGCTGTAAAGCTGAGAAAGGCTTTGGGTAGATGAATGAGTGGATGGATGATGGATACGAGTTTACAATGGGAGCAAAAAAGTCCAAGTTCCTTTGGGACTGCATAAGTGAGGCATGAGAGAGCAGAGAGGGAAATACACCGCTATACAGTATTGGTGCTATTGCAGGCAGAAGAGTGTTATTTCTAGGCATCACACTACCAGAAAGAAAAACTAGAGGGAGTAGCTGGAACAACCAAATAGAGCAGCGATATGGAGGGACTGAATTATGACGAGGAGGGGCAATGAAAGTCAACCCTTATTGGAAGAGTATAAATAATTGAAATGGAGAGAGATGATTTGGGGTGGAGAAGGAGGAGCAATGGGATCTTTCTGGCAGCGAGATACATCGACCCGTGGACTAATCTCCCAAGGGAAGCAGTGCGAGTGCCAGCACTTGTCTTATTTAAAACTAATCTGGAAAAAGCACTTTTGTATTTGAATCAATGTACCATAGTGAACAATTTTGCACCAATAGGGAGAGGCACTGGATAAACTACCTGGTAGGATAGCTTCAATTCCTCATCCTAGTTCTTCACTACCTCTACAGTAGATAACTAGCTCTCTATTCTGGGTATCAGGACACAAAAACAGCTGCAATGTTGGCAGCAACTTTTAAAAACTGAATGTTCCCCCCACATCGAGATTAAGAGTCCTGTTGAAAATTCAAGAGGAAAAGCAGTTCCCTAACATCAGATCTGACCCAAGTACAAACAAGCCTTACATGCTGTAGGAGTGAATGACACTGGCCGGGGTCCGCCTGGGTTCACAGGTGGCAGTGGTGGCATACTTGGAGGAGAAGATCTTGACTGTATCTTCACTTCCACTGGCGATCCAGGCATCACTGGCACCCTCTTCTCACTAGCAACTGTTAAGAGAGGAAAAAAGAGTTTAAAGCTCACTGAAGGTCAATAAAACACACACACACACACACCTGCCCCAAACCAAATCACTCCTCTGAACTCACAATGCTGGGGGAGTAGGAGAGAAAGCAAGGTGCTCAAATACTGCAGCGATGAGGGCGGTATAAGAACCTGAATAGAATAGGTTAAAACCTCTGCAGGCACGATACTGATACGGAGCACACTACAATCTAGAATGATCATGCACGCACACATTCACACACACTGGTCCAAGTGTTTTGTTTGGTTATTTGTTAAATCTTTTCAAAAGTAATAAACCTGCCGGGCAGCACCAGCCTATTCCTGCCAGCACACAGTACATACACGGGTGGGATTTTGAGAAGTGATTCACAAGTACAAGTCTGTACGATTTATACTGCTAAGTCCCTTAGACACTTTTGAAAATCACACCCATAGAATACAAGATCCCAGTGACTTTTAAAGAAGGCAGCTGAAAATGAAAGACTTTTACGTCTCCACCCCTCATTAAAACTGAAGGTCAGGCACTTAGCTCTGGGGAATCACCGTCACACAACATGAGGCAGAGTTACATTCTTTACAAGATGCCCGTGATGCCATCAGATGGCTGGTGGTAAGAACAAACTCAGGCTTGACAGGTAAGTAAAGGAGACATTTGTAAAGCTCTTTTGTTTCAAGGTTTGATATTCAGTGCCCCAGCAGGTGTGTGTTTGCCGATGTCAAATGCATGCCTCTTTAAACAGCACTGGCTGTGCACCCTTGCAGAAAGACAGGGCTACCTGAGGACACAGAAAAGGAAGGATGTGCGAGCATTCAGATAAGTACATCTGAATAGATGAGTACTTACGTGGGCACTGAAAATCAAGACTCTAAAATGTACAGATGCCCATAAAGTACAGTATTCTCCTAAGGATTTGGGTTCTTAAAACTCTTAGTTTTTATAAAACATCATTCCACTTCACTTTTAAGGCCATGTCTTCATTGTAAAAAAGGTGCGACAGTTAGCTCATTGTTAAATCCTAGTGGAACCATGGCACCACAGCTTTTAATCTTGATATAGCTAGTCAAGCCCAGCCCTAGGTGGAGGGCTCGAGGGTTGAGCTCAACGAGTTACATCAATAAAAACAATCCGTGTCTTGTTTCCACTAGGATTTGACATTGTGATAGCTCTCCACTTTCCTGCAGAAAAACACAAAGCCCAAGCATCTCCAAAGCCCGACTGCTTTACTAAGAGCCAATAAACTCGCCAGCATATTATTCAGAGAACACGCATGCTTATTGTTGCTGCTCTGATGACACTGGCATGCAGCTCATTCATAAATGTGTGACCCAAAAGGAGCAACGTGAGACGATGTGATCCATATCATCCCCCTCAACAATGTGCTGACCACTTTCTGCTCCTGCAACTGATGCCTGTCTCATCGGATTAGTTCCCAAACGCATTGTGACTATGCTGTAGCATGGCCTTCAGAAAAATGTTGAAAGATTTCCAGCACATCCATCTGGGTCCTGGCACATTTTTTTTTTTTGGCAGGGAGGGGGAGGTGAGGGGAGGGAGCAAGGGAAGGAAGGAACTGACAGTTGTCTTTCACTTCTATGTGTTGTGTGCAGTGTGTGAGAACCCAAAGGGAATCATTGCTGCAGACCACCTGCTATTTCAGTAAAGCTGCCAAAGGCCCGGAGGAGAGCTTAGCAGTTAGACATGTTTCAACCTTCACCACTTGGCATAAGCTGGAATTCAACAGAGCCCACAAGCAACGCACTGAAATGCCTGCTGAAGCGTTGACTGAAAAGTTTGGATTCTTTCTAGTGTAAAACAAAATAACCTCAGCTGCTTGGATATTTTTATAACAGCAGAAACTAATTGCCTTCAATGCTGATTGGCTATGGGCGAAGGAAAAAGCATTCTGGAACTTTGAAAGGTGAGAAGGCACATGGGGCATTTTCCTTGTCATGAAGGAGGGCTGGGCAGTTTTTTGTTTATATTTAATGAAGCATTTTTCTGTCTAATGAGCCCACCAAAGAGTTCAGAGCATGTTTATGTTAGGAAGGCACTATAGAAAAATAGCAAATTGCTACTCACAGCTCCTTCACTGCCAAAAAACAAATCTAACTTCTATCAGCAAGCACTGCAGAACAAGCTGGAATTCACTCTGCCATGTGCAGCATCAAGAGAATTGTCAGCAAGCTTCTGAAAGCCTAATCTGAATTACTAGCCAGGATTTAAAAGGCAGAAAGGACCCAGTTAGATCACTTGGGCTGATAAGAGACATCAAATAATACTTCTTAGCACTAGAACAGCCCTTCTTATCTTCAAAGCATTAACAATCAGTAGAGGTAAGAAGCATACACATGTTTTACAACTGGAAAAAACTAACAGAGGTGAAGTGACTTTTGTAAAGCTCTGGAAGGAATCAGTTTCCAATTCTGAATTAGAACTCAGAAATTCCTGGCTCTCAGACCTGTGCCCAACTACACCTTGCTAGACTGGAGATGGAAGCTATTGAGAGGGACTTAAGGAACCATTAGGTTCACTCACTCCGGGGCACCTGGCATTAGCCTCTGTCAGTAGACAGGACAGTGGGCCGGATGGACCTTTGGTCTGACCCAGTACGGTCATTCTTATGGTCTTTTGTTAACCACCCACTGAGAGCTGAGCTTAACTCACTTTAGGTGATGTATAAATACTACATAATGATAACATCTCTGCAAGTTATCAATCAGCACAAAAGAACACAGTTATACTAGGGCTTAAACTCTGAGTGGAACCGTCCTATTCATTTAAAAAGGAAACTGATTGAAATGAGAAGTTTTTCTCTGAATTATAATCGCAAAACCTGCTGCTTTGTAATTTCTGGCAGCAATCTGTTCTCCTCAGTAAAGGTGCTGTTTTGTGAAAGCATAGAAGGAACAACCTGGCGCCAGAGCCCTTCTGCACCAAGCACTTGGCACTATTGCCCATGGCCTGAAATTCCTTATGCAAGTCACAAGCACCTCTTTTCCCTGCATACACCAGGTCACAAGTGTCTTATTTATTCTCCTTGTGCAAAATTATCTTTAAGGTCAGCAAGGTAACAAATGGGTCTTGCAGCCCAACAATCTCCTTCTCTGTGAGATTAGAGAGGTGACATTGGCAGCATGAGCAGAGTAAAAACCCCCATTCTCAAGCAATTAAGAAACTCTCTCCATTTCAATAGATCTGGGATTGCTCACAATTAAAAATCAAATCAAATCTGCAGTCCTAAAATATTTATATAGCAGCAGGTGTGTGTTTTAGTTTATATAAACCCTGTTTCACATCCGTAATTTTTTGTTTAAATTTCAGCTTCCCATCCACCAAGAAAGTGACCAGAGAGATTATTCAAGACACTGGCCATATACTGTATACTTCTGTATGCAAGTGTTCATTCACACTTTTACATTAATTCATACTGAATGTGTCCCTCTTTCCTGTGTGTTCACTTCCTGCAAATACTCTAGCAAATAAGTTTATTGATAGGAAAATTTGGTGTGTGTGTGGGGGGGGAAAGCAAGGGGACCAACAATGAATCAGACAAGCATTCCAGAATATTCATGGAGAAGAAATTTTGAATTTGCAATCAGAAGTAACACCAGAAACTTCATGCTAAAAGTTGCACTCATCTGTTTACGGAGCAGAAACACACTATGGGATCTACAGTGTTCAGTCAAAACAGTTCTAACTGTAAATATCCAATACTTTTATTCCATAGTTTGTGAGCTGCCCAGTGACTGAAATGTTCACACAAACCATTTGACTAAATAAAAACAATGAGCTAACTCATAGAAACTATAATTGATTGGGAGATAATTCACAAACAAAAAAGAAGCTACATTTGATAAAACGTCATTCACTGTAAATTGTTCTTCCTGTTCTAGCTTTACAAAATTCAGTATTTTCTCCAGCCTTTACCTCCAACAAGACAGCTCACACGCCAACATATGCATGGTACCCCCATTATACTCTGTTTTCTTCACCTTTTCCTGTGAAACCCGTTCCCACAACTGCATACAGGGAACATGACATGAGACATAGGATCTCTCTTTCCAAACCATTTGCAGGACATATTAAACATATGGTCAACACACTACCAGAGGCACATTATTTTTACAAATGTGCCGTTGTCAGCTATAATGAAAGTTCGATGGAATTCCCACCCCCATAGCACCCAATAAACAAGCCCATGCCATTGTAATAACTTGCAAAACACTGCACTCTCTGTGGCAGTGCATGAGAACCTGAAAGCCAAAACTCACAAGAAATCAGATGGTTTGTTTTCATGGTTCACCATGACAGAAATATAAAAAGCAAGCCGCGCAGTTAGATTTCACAAGCTTTCTATTACTGGATTGTGGTTGTTGTAACTCAGATAAGGACATATCTGTCTTCTAAACATTCTTATTTTACATATCCCTTTAATGGAAATAATATGGGTTTTCACTCAGCTTCACAAAGAGAAAAATGAGCTAAAATGGGCAGTGCAGACACTGATGGATGAGGTCAGCTCTCCCATCAAGGGCTGAAGGAATACTGCTTTCTTCTTACACTGAACTGTTTAGGAAGGTTTGCTGGTTCATCAATGACAGGATTTTAATTCAGTCTCCAGCTGCTGATCTCCAGCTGTGGTTAGGGAGAAGGGACCCCCAGCAGCTGTTCAAACTGGGTGCAAGTCATAAAATTTGCCAGTTATCTGAAATCATGGTGAACAGAATCAAGTGCTATGTTATCTGTTCGGAGGCAGAAAGTGGGACACGAGCTCAGTCTAAATGCACATCCAAGTTAGGGAGCTGAAAAGCATCCTGACGTACAAGGTTCATAAGAAGCATCAAACAAAGACAATACTGGCAAACCAAACTCCTTCTTCCAAACCTGCATTTGTTCATGGAGCCTCCCTTTAAGAATCACAGAATATCAGGGTTGGAAGGGACCTCAGAAGATCATCTCGTCTGGCGGTTCTCAAACTTTTTGTTGCAGCAGCCGCTTTTCTGTTTCTCGCGGGCCGCCATGACCCAGGTGTGTCCACTGAAATACCGTCAAAGTGACTGTTTCCGCTTTCGCCAGCATTTCGGCAGACATGCTGTGCGCTTCAGAGTGTCCGTCGAAAACATCACTTCAGCAGCGTTTCGGAGGACTCTCTGAAGCTAACAGCGTGTCAGCCAAAATGCCAGCGAAAGTGGACACAATCACTTCGGTGGTACTTCAGCAGCACAGGGAGCTCATGACTCCTCAGGAATCGGCCTGTGACCTCCCAGGGGGTCATGACCCCCCAGTTTGGGGACTGCTGATCTAGCCCAACCCCCTGCTCAAATCAGGACCAATCCCCAATTAAATCATCCAATAGATTTTTGCCTCATATCTCTAAATGGCCCCCCTCAAGGATTGAACTCACTACCCTGGGTTTAGCAGACCAGTGCTGACACGACTGAGATATCCCTCCCCTGAAGAGAAGCACTTGTATTTGAGTTTGACTACTCAGAACATCAGTTTAGCCTCACTTCCTAAATTGGACATCTTAATCTGTTATACTTCAAACAGGCTTCCTTCCAAATTTCCAGACAAACTTCAGTGCTAATGCCTGCTCCTCTACAAAGCTATCAAATTCGCTGTTCCATGTCTTCTGTGGGAACGTTAGCTGACATGGTTTGGTCTGAAAGTGCTCACTGGATCTATTTTAGAAACATTTATGAATTTTGTGTCGCTATTTTCCAAACACTGCCTGCAGGACACAGACTGAACATGTTTATAGCACACAGCTTTTGCCATCAAGCTGCCAAACATCACAATTTTATGACGACTTGTGCTGACTTCACATCCAGAGATAGCAAATGTTGACTGGTTAATGAAAGCACGCTGAATGAACAAGAAAATATTCCTGCCAGTGCCAAGAGGAGAGGAAAACTATACCGAACTGACCTGACACGATCTGTTACCAGGGAATAAGATTCATTTTGTTTAACAGAACACAGGCCATTGACATTCTGTTTTATTCTTTACTTGACAACTGTTAGTGTCTCCATCCTCTCAAATGTGGAAAAAAGCAACAGGGACACAGGGAGGTTGAAAACCAGATTTTACAATGATCATTCAATACAGATTTCAGCTGATTTCCACATTATTCAGCTGTAATAGCAAAGCTTATGATTTTGTATATTGGACGGCCTGGAGATAGGAAGCTGTTTGGTTTAGGGGTGCCACTAAGGAAGTCCTTGTGATGAAAAGAATGGGGAATTTCAATGCATTCTTCTTCTTAGCGTATGTGCCATGTGCCTCAGGTGACATGTGACCAGGATTCATCACTAAATTTGGTCTGCTAGTTGGATCATTAGCTTCCCCAGCTTGGGCCAAGCATTGACTGGGAGTGTGACATGAATGATGATCCATGCATTCAAGAGCTTGTACTGATTTTGTGCCCACTCAAGGAACTGCTGACCACAAAGTTGTTCTGTATCCTACTCTGATAGGGTATACTTACTGGCCCTGACAGGGTGGGTAAATCAGGCCCAATTAACTGTCCAGGATGCACCTGGAGGAGGAGCCAGGGAGCAGGGATTAATTAGACATGAGGCTCAACTGGGAAGAGACAGGCAGGGCCTATATAAGCCAGGAAGCTGGCAACAGAAAGGGGCTGCAGAAAGGCAAGCTGCAGTCACTCCCTGGGAAGAGGGAGGTGTGCTGGGACTATAGAGGGTAGTTCACAGTTACTCCCTGGCGAACCCAAAATGGGGGAAAGCCAGGAAGGTAGGAGAAGTAGCAAGGGATAGCTGTGCAGGCCTTGGCTAACTGGAAGTCCCCTGAGCTGGAACTCGGACGGAGTAGAGGGTGGGCCCTGGTTCCCCTACCAACCACTAGAGACATGGCAAATACCATGCAGAGAAGAGCAGACTACCTGTGATGATTTGGTCTGGGAAAGACTTCGTTACACACACCTCTCCTCACCCCACAGAAGTGGGAACCATGTTGTGACCTGGCCAGAGGGCTGAGTCGCAAAAAGGAGGCTGCAGTTCCTGGAGCAAGCGGGCCTCAGAACGAGAAGACAGTGGGAAAGACACTGCTGGAGAAGGAGACAGTACCTTGCAGAACTAATCCCCAATGGCCAACAGAAGGTGCCACCACTGGTGAGTACACCCCATGACACCCCCCCAGCTGAAAAATATACTGCATGGCACTACAGTAATTGGTTTGACTACATTTTCTATTCTAGTTGCATTGTATTTTATTTTATTTTGCTCCCTAACTAGTGTCTTAATGTAGCAGACAAAGAAAAACAACAGTTAAGAGTAGCACTGTTGATCAACTTCTCATTTAACAAGCGCAGGCTAAGTTCTAGTTGAGGAGCAAGTCCAGAATGAACAATGCATTAGAACAGGTTCTGGAGGAAACTGTCAGACCATCTTTGCCTTCACTCACAAATCAGAGAAGTTCTTCCCCTCAGCTCTCCAGCAACAACTGAGCATTAAACATGCCCTATTGTATCCACAATATACATACTTTTTCAACTCAGCAGTTCAAACACCAGCCAAGACAGGTTTTCAAGACATTTACTTTCTTTAAGTAAACCTTCTTGCTATTGCACTTAATAAAAGGAGAGTGTTGTTATGATGGGTGACCTCAGAAGAATAGCCAAATTCTACTTACACTGTAAACTATAAAAAGAAAAGTGTGTTTTAATAATCCTTTGCATTCATTTGGTTTTGAAAAAGGTAAAAAACAAAATCAAAACAGCCGGGTGGCTAGGGAGGGTCTAAGACTCTAGAAATGTAATTTCTGTCTTAAAGTCTTTGGAAATGAAGAAAGAAACAGAACCATGAGAAATAAAGGACCGCAGGACAAAATCTAGATAAGAAGCTACTATGAGAATTCAAGGTGAGGAGATGCAGCACTGCCTCGGAGACACCGAGAGCTGCCCACACGACCGCAACAGGACCCATACCCCAAGACTCACCTGACCATCGTACCCCAGCCCGAGAGACAACAGGGCCGCAGACCGCCCCTGTAGCACCTGAACCTGTGGAGATAGCACGACAGGAGGAGCGACGGCCACGAGCAAGGGTTGCCACACCGTGGCAATCCACATGGATGGAGGAGCTGGCAAAGGTGGACAACTTCGAGGACTTTGACACCCTGATGGACAGGCTGACCACAGAACTATCTGCAGAAATCACAGCCGGAAGAAGGGAACCCCAGGAAGGCACAGGGACCACCTCCAGATTCCCCGCAGGTGAACGAGATGACCCCGGCAACTGGAGGTGCATCTCCCTCTGCTCCGCCATCTACAAGCTGTACGCCAGCTGCCTCACGGCGAGGATCACGGACTGGTCAGTCTGCGGGGGTGCAGTCAGCTCAGCACAAAAGGGCTTCATGTCCTGCGAAGGATGCTATGAGCACAACTTCCTCCTTCAGACGGCCATCCAGGAAGCCAGAAGGTCCAGGAGGCAGTGTGCCGTAGCATGGCTTGACCTGACCAACGCCTTCGGGTCCATACCCCACCACCACATCTTTGCCACCCTGGGAGAGTTCGGGATGCCAGAAACCTTTCTCCAGATCCTCCGGGACCTCTACAAGGACTGCACCACCACCATCCACACCACGGACGGAGAGACGGACGCCATTACCATCCGCTGTGGCGTGAAACAGGGCTGCCCCCTCAGCCCCATCATCTTCAACCTGGCCATGGAACCGCTCATCCGAGCTGTCTCCAGCAGCTCAGCCGGCTTCGACCTGTATGGCAAGAGAATCAGCATCTTGGCCTATGCGGACGATCTGGCCCTGGTCGCCGACAGCTCAGAAAGCCTCCAGGGGATGCTCGACATCGCCAGCCGAGCCGCCGAGTGGATGGGTCTCCGCTTCAACCCCCGAAAGTGCGCCTCCCTCCACGTCACAGGCAATGCCAAGGCTCTGGTCCAAGCTTCACAGCTCCTGATCCAGGGCGAACCCATGGTCTCCCTGGAGGAGGGGGAGGTATACCAACACCCGGGGACACCCACAGGAGTCCGCGTCCGACAGACCCCCGAAGACACCATCACAGAGATCCTGCGGGACGCGGCCCAAATCGACTCCTCCTTGCTCGCCCCCTGGCAAAAGATCAATGCTCTCACTACCTTCCTGATCCCCCGCATCTCCTTTGTCCTCAGGGGATAAGCCGTAGCCAAGGTGCTCCTGAACAAGGCCGATAGCACCATCCGGCAGCTGGTGAAGAAATGGCTCTACCTTCCCCAGAGGGCCAGCACCGACATCATCTACATTTCCCACAGGCAGGGTGGTGCCAACGTACCTCGGATGGGTGATCTGTGCGACGTGGCGGTGATCACCCATGCCTTCCGTCTCCTGACGTGCCCGGACCCGACGGTGAGGAGCATCGCAGAGGAAGCCGTACAGAACGTAGTCAGGAAACGAATCATCAGGACCCCTCCGAGTAGGGCATCGCCACCTACCTCAGTGGCTCCCTGGAAGCCGAATTTGGGAGAGAGGGAAGAGATCTGTCCTCTCTCTGGACCCGTGCCCGTAACGCCTCGAGACGCCTAGGGAAGAGGATCGGCTGCTGCTGGAGTTGGTGTGAGGAGCGCCGGGAGCTAGGAATACTAGTGCCGCGCATAAAGACCCCGGACCACACCATCGTCACCTCGACTGCCAGATCAATGCTGGAAAGGACCCTGAAAGACACCATCCGCTGCCACTACGCCGAAAACCTGAAGCAGAAGCCAGACCAGGGCAAGGTGTTTGAGGTGTCCAGCAAGTGGGATGCCAGCAACTACTTCCTCCATGGGGGCAGCTTCACCAGGTTCGCCGACTGGCGGTTCATCCACCGGGCCCGACTCAGCTGTGTTCCCCTCAACGGAGCCATCCGCCATGGCAACCCGGACAAGCGCCGCAGGAAGTGCGGTTACGCCAACGAGACCTTGCCCCACGTCCTGTGTGGATGCAAGCCACACTCCAGAGCCTGGCAGCACCGCCACAATGCCATCCAGAACCGGCTGGTGAAAGCCATCCCACCATCCCTGGGGAAGATCTCTGTCAACTCTGCCATCCCCAGGACAGACAGCTGCCTGCGACCCGACATAGTTGTGACCGACGCAGAGAAAAAGAAGGTCCTCATAGTAGACATCACGGTGCCATTCGAAAACCGGTCACCGGCCTTCCACGAGGCCCGAGCACGGAAGTCGCTGAAATACACACCGCTGGCCGACACCCTGACAGCTCAGGGCTACGAGGTGCAGCTCCACGCCCTGATCGTGGGAGCCCTGGGCGCATGGGACCCCCAGAATGAGCCAGTACTGAGAGCGTGCGGAGTCGGACAGCACTACGCCCGGCTCATGAGACGGCTCATGGTGTCTGACACCATCAGGTGGTCCAGGGACATATACACAGAACACATCACAGGACATCGTCAGTATCAGGTCGAGTAGCCGAGACCACCAGCCAGGGAAGCAACCCACCCCCACTTTCCCGACAAACAGAGGGATGCACCCCACCCATATACTTATCGCCTGCACCGCCACGGACTTGGACTCTCGCTACACACCATGGGTGGCGTACCTGAACACACCTATACACTAACGCTTTAAAAAACTCCCACACCCCAATCTGGATCTGTGCTGGATATGAAATATGCATGTACTTTGAAAACCCTGTAGTTTTTACATACAATCACCCATAAACCCAGCCTGACTCCAGATGTCCAGCACCTTACTTCTTAACTTGTGTATGTTTTCATTTTTTTAACATTAGTTTTAATAAAGTTTTAAACCTGAAATAACTATGGCAGTTGAGGGACTGGATGGCTCCAGAAGGATGATAAGATAATATCAGGATGTGAGATTTGTGTGTGTTAATAAAATGTGTTTTGTGAACCTGTTAAATAATAACATTAAGCTCCAATATTAAAAAGTTGGAGTCGTAGCATATTTCAGGACTGCACATCCTGGAATGGGACAAAAGAAAGCTAAACACATCCCAGCAGATGGAGGTAGTGTTGCTGGGAGAATTGGGAAGTCATCTAGGGAAGAGAAGTGCCAACTAGAAGCAAAGTGGAATGGATCGTGGGAGGATGCTGTGTCAATGACCTCAATACTAAGCAGTACTGTTTGGGGTAGCTGGACAGAAAGGCTGGATTACTATGAAAGGAATCAGAATGTTGGGATAGAAGCATCCATCGCCTGGGTCAATACACAACATGGAATAATGTAGTTTTAAAAAGGTGAGCACAAGCGGTTTCCCAGTTACAAAACTGGCTGCTAGCATTAAGCTAGTAATGGAGGAAGCGGAAGAGTAGCTGTTGATCCTGGTACAATAGCCAAAGCAATGAGCTTTCAGGCAAGTATACAGTGCTGGGAAGAATGGAACAAAGGCTAATATGAGATGTAGACAATGTAATTGCCTTTTATATATTAACCAGCTCAATATTATAAGGCTATTCCAGTTTGTACATGTATTTAATCCATTCAGTGCTGGAAAAGTTCATTCAATTAAGGAAGTAGATGCCTCAGTCTGAATTTAGACCTGGTCTACACTGAAAGGGTAGGTTGACCCAGCTACGTGGAAAATCCACACTCTTGAATGACATAGTTAAGCCGACCTAACCCCTGATATAGACAGTACTAGGTCGACAGAATTCTTACCACCTCTCCAGGAGGTGAATTACCTACACCAGTGGGAGAACCCCTCCCTTCCACATTGGTAGTTTCTACTCTGAAGCACTATAGCAGCACAGCTGCAGTTGTGCATCTGTAGTATTTCAAGTGTAGACAAGCCCTACGTTTGTAGGTCCTAACTACAAACTAGCACAGGGTCTTTCTTGCAACACACAAAACCTGTTTGCTGGGTTCAACCAACTTTGCTATTAAACTGGTTTTTGTATTTAAAACCAAACACATTAGAAGCAGCAAGTCACAAAAGCATCTCCATGCAAAGTAAATGAACGTTCACAGGTTTGTTTATAGTAAGACTTACCATATATCCAAAGACACCCTCTTCCCTCTCCACCCACTGTTCATTGCAGTTGGAGTGATCAGAGTCATCAAGGCACTACAAAAGGCACCAGATAATTGGATTCTAACACCTGTAAAGTACCCGCCCCCCCCCCGGGTTTTTTTTTTTTTTTTTACACGATGCCTTCTGGAGTGAAGGATTCTGCATACATACCCACTGAAAAGCAGCCTCCTGAGTGAAAGGTGGGAGCAGTGCATAACCTTGCAGTCAGGAAAGGGGACATTTTAGCTGGGACAGCAGGGCAAAACGCTACTCGTACAGTAAATGCCCAGGGATCACTGAGATCCTTGCAGAGTAGACAGAACTGTCTTTCATCCTAAAGAGCCACGCTTCCGAAAAAAAGCAAAATACATGGAACTCACATTTATCTACCATGTAAGTAAAAAAAAAGATTGAGGTGATCCTGCAGGGTCATGAACTTGAAGTTACATGAAGTCACAATACTTCAAAGAGGCGGCTCAGACCACTCAAGACAGCGTTTGTCAAGATTTCTGACCAGGGCCCCTTTCCTCTTCCCCGATGCCTCTCGCGGCCCGGGGGTATGTCCGCCGAAATGCTGCTGATGGCAAAGCTTCTGCTTTTGGTGCACTTCAGCGGGACACAAATAGAACTTCCCATTTCGGCGGCATCCTGGGCCGATCCTGCGGTGGCACCGGGTCACTGTGGGCCCCCAGGGGGGGTGTCATGCACCCCACTTTGAAGACCACTGACTTTAGGCTGCTTTGTGGACTCTCATAGTTTAACAGGACAGAACAAGAGATTTAAGTACAAGCAAAGTTACATATTTAGAACTTTTGGCGTGCTGTAGAACTGTCCGGACAGGATGTTACTGAGCAGCAAACTGGCACGCTTTGCCGTACCCCGCAAACCAAATAGACAAGCCCGCAGTCTGAACACTAGGAGAAACGTGGTTCAGAAAAGGAACAGGAGAGCAAGGGAGAGGCTGCTGTTACCGTATCTGGGGGCTATTCAGTAGTAAACTAGATCCTGCTGGCAATCTACTAGGGATGGTTTAGGATAATTAAATCAATACTGCCCTGAAGCTGAGGGACAGAGCAAGTGGTTTATTAGATGTCCATTCCAGCCTAAATGATTCCATGATTAAAAGGACACATTGCAATTTCCTTGCTTTCCAGGAGATCCTGTTGTTAATTTTAATGCAGTCTAAAAGCCGAATCAGTGTAACTTGACCTGATAATGTAAATAGGGTGGAGTGAAATATAGCTTGTCACCTTCCCAGCTTCAGTGAATGTTTATTTTGAATAACGTGCTTATCTGCTCCAACTGCTCACCATCTGTTTTCAGTCTCCACCAAGCTAATAATTTTCACATTAGGAACTGAGAAATGGGAAGAATTACATTTAAATTTTATTTTTAACATCTTTGCTTTGCTCTTTGAGGTTGTCTTGTCTCCTTCCCTTGACAGCTTCAAGCCATTTATAAAGAGCTTTCCACCTTTGCACACTGTTTTGAGATACTCAGATGAGAGGAGCTATTTGAATGCAAAGCATTCGTGTTTTTAGTCAGACTCTACCACCCTGTTCGAATAGCTCAGCAATATACCAGCCTAGAGTCCGATACCTGGTAGCGTCTCCCAAGCTCGAATGAAAATCAGTTTGCCCAGAAAAGAGTAAATCTTTTATCATTTGGCAATATAATTACATAAAGGTGGGGAAAGAGGAAAGGATTAGGTCAGAATGGGCAAACTATGGCCAGCGGGCCGTCCTGCCCAGACCCTCAGTTCCCGGCCAGGGAGGCTCCCCCCAACCCCTCCTCTGCTGTCCCCCCTCCCGGTGTGGGCAGCACTCTGTGGGGCAGGGCTGCGCACTCCTGCGGGGCAGCATGTCTGGCTCTGGCTGGGCCAGGCAGCTGCCTGAGTGGCTTGGTGAGGGCGGGAGGGGGAATAAGGGGGCAGAAAGTCCCAGGGGGTAGTCACGGGATAGGTGGTGGTTGGATGGGGCAGAGGTTCTGGGGTGGCGGTCAGGGGATGGTGCAAGGTGATTTGGAGAGGCATGGGAGACCTGTGGGTCTGGCAGAGGGCAGGGGTGTTGATCAGGGCAGTCAGGGGACAGGGAGGGTTGGGTAGGGGGTGGGATCCTGGGGAGGCAGTTAAGGTCGGGGGGTTCCAGAGGGGGTGGTCAGGGGACAAGGAGCAGGGTGGGGGTTGGATGGGATTCTGAGGGGGACAATAAGGGGGCAAGAAGTAGAAGGGGGGATCAGATGGGGGGGCTACCTGTTTGGGGAGATACAGGCTTCCCTAACCGACACTCCATACAATTTTGCAACCTTGATGTGTCCCTCGGGCCAAAAAGTTTGCCCATCCCTGGATTAGATACTCAAAACATTAATCAGAGCAGCATAAAGACAATGAATAAAAGCAACATTGGGGGCGGGGGGGGGGGGGCGGGAGGTGAGTTGTATTTTGTTACCAAATACCTAACTGGAGCAGGGAAGAGAAAAAACGTCATAAAAAGTACAGGTAAAGATTTTAGGTCTCCATATAGAGAGTTTCCAGGTGACCTCAAAGTGCTTTAATATATTCTATGGCCAGAAAGAACCATTGTGATCATCTAAGCTGAGCTCTTGTATAAAACACAGGCCAGAGAACTTCCCCACAATAATTTCTAGAGCAGATTTCAGAAAAACACCCAATCTTGATTGACAAGAGTCAGTGATGGAGAATCCACCACAATCCTTGGTAAATTGTTCCAATGGTTAATTACTCTCACCATTAAAACTTTGCCTTACTTCCAGTCTGAATTTGTCTAGCTTCTTTGCAAAGATGGCAAATATTGCTACAGTACTCCACTTTACAGTTAAAGAAACTGAGGCACACAGATTAAGTAATGTGCCCAAGGCCATACAATAAGTCAGTGGCCAACCTGGGTGAGCCTAGATCTACTGATGCCCTGTGGGTCCTATTGTGATTGGTGGGGGTACAAGGTTCCTGCCTGGGTACTTCACTGAATGTGATCAATCCATTTTGGTATTGTATATTTCAATTTACAAAGCACCAGAGGCTTTTATCCTGGAAGATGCTGCGGGAGTGGAGGGGACTCAGCACCTCACAGCTGTGCTTAGCACCTTGTAGGACTACGCCCCTAGAGTTTGGGATAGGCATTTCACAAATCAAAAATAAATGCATGCATCTCCCACACACAGCTGTTTCACTTTCAAGCTCAGTTATGTGGAACTCAGCTATAAGAAACTGAAATAGCAGAATGTCATCATTTGCAACCAGACAAGAAAGCAGTTAGTAAGGAAAATAAGATTAATAATTTCTTTTTTTTAAGGCTGCTTGCTGATCCTTCACTGTCTTATCCTTCAATGATTTTTATGAAAACCTATTACTGTGTTTGGCAGTATAAAGTTATCAGTTTTATAGCAATTCTTCCTACCTTGTTGTCACATATTTAAATTTCAGCATTATCATTTCAGCTAGATCTTGCTTTCCTCCTGCATAAACAGTGCAGTACCAACCACGACACGCAACTAGCTCAAGATCACATTGAGAGTCTGTGGCTCAGTTCTGGTTTCCAGATCCACAGCAAATTTAGTGCTTAGCAGATGAAACTGCCACAAAAATATGGTCCACAACCTAACGACACACGTAACTTGAGTCTAGATAATTGAGAATCTCTAAATACATAGCCAGGGTATGCAAGAAATCACTTCTCTAATATCACATGCACAAATGAATCTCTGCCAACAGAAGTGTGCTGATGACTGATTTGCATCATAGAGGACTGATTCTCTAAAAAGGTCTGAGGAGCACTGCCTGGTATACAATTTCTTTCTGCTCATTCAATAGACTTATTATGGAGCTAGATGGTAAAACAGTTAACAGCTTTGACTTTCACCTGGCATCCAACTGAAATATATTTAGCAGTCTCAGCCTAGTCCCTAATAGACAAGAGAGAACATGGCTGGACACATTGACAGAAGCTGGTTGGGTTTTTGATCATTCTACAGCTATGTACCAGTTCTTGATGAGACATGGCTAGGATGGAATCACTGCAGAACAAAAGCCCCCTCATCATCCATTATATTAATGGAGGGGTATGTGGTGTGGAGGAGAAACTAGCAGAGTGGCCTGGGAGAAGGGGTGGAAAAATTGAAGGGAGGCAGCTGAAAGGAGAGAAAGCAGATCACAGTTTAAACTGTCCTGCCCCCAAAATGCCAAGTTGCCCTGGCAGCAGCATTTCATGGTTCCGGGGCCCTTATATTCACTTTGTATTGGAAACGCCAAATTAAGAGCTCTTCAACAGTCACCATTTAGATTTTATGATTAAAAGGGCAAAGGCTGGTGGGTCATAAATGGCTGCTAGGCTCAGGGGAAGGGAGAAGGATTCCAAAACATCCAGGGACCATTTGTAAAGTAAAGACAGAGATTAGAAAAAATAATTTCCTCTTGTTCTGCTTCACACTATTTTCCAGAGCAGGACACCTTGCATGGAGGCTCCACATGTGTTTTGGAGCAAATTAGGGTTAGTGAGCAATACTGCCTGCTAGGTCAAGGTGTGCAGATTAGACAGCTACTGGGGCCCTTTTCCCTCAGTTTTAGACATGTGGCTTTCAATGCAGCTGAAGTGGGAATCTAGAGGAACCTAATGCGCACCCTGAAAAACTTTTTTGTTATGAAAATATACCCTGGAGGCACAACTTAGACTGAGAAGTGCAAGAATAAAGTTAGTGCAGTTGTTCCCTCAGGAGTCCATCTTTCTCTTTTCTAAACTGTTGAAAGTAGCCAATAAATCTGTCTAGACTTTGCGCCTGGCATTCTGCAGTGACAGACTGATGTAATACCTCTGAGCCCCTTCTCCAGAGGAATTTGCTTCCTTCCACAAAAAGCAAAACTCCATTTACCATCATGATATAGCTGTCCAATATTGTAACCAGAAATATAACACCCAGACCTTGGATGGCCAACCATGGTCAAGCAAAGCAAAAGATCCTCGCTAATTAGCTGAATTAATTATAAACATTTTTGTAACATTTAGTTTGTTTACTACTGCACACAGGGTACAAAACAAGTCGAAAATCCATTTCTAATGTAACACAGATACTTAATCTTCTGCAATATTTATTGACTAGGTTAACAGCATTTTGAATGAAAAATTACAGCTGCTAAACATTTTTAATGGATACCAAAATAACATATTCAGAGTTCTTAAAAATTTCCTCTTGCTTTATTTGCTCTCCAAATAGTCTTACTGTAATTTAAACTATTTGAGTGCAATAATGATGGCTAGAATTAACCTTCCAGATGTGGACATCTGTCTTGTATTTGCCTTACTGGCGAAAACATGAGGAAGATTAATGACTTCAAGTCCAACGGAGACCAGACATAACAAGTAAAGCTGGGATACAACCTAAGAACACTAAGAGCAGCAGTTTCTATTGTTGAGCCATCACCAACACTGAATCAAAGATGATTTCAGGGTAATTTCCCTGCATGTCTGTGTGAAGTATGTGCACATAAAAACAGTACATGGAAAACAGAGTACAGTGGTAACATTTACATGAAATATTGTGTACAGCAGAAGCAAAAACTTAATATGAATATTAAAATTATGATAATCACCCTTATGGTCTATACACACCTTCACTATATGTGCTAATTTGAGACACTTCAAAAAAATTGCAGTTAAGCTTCCAAATGTTCTGAAATTATTCACTACATAATCCAGCAAATATGTTTCTACTATATGCAAAGTTACAAATGTAGAAACGCTCCCTTGAGATCCTTGGTGTGATAAATATGGAGACTGTGCAAAGGCAATGTCATTCAGAGACACTTTGGGAAAAGAATTACTTCAAAATATTGCCATTCAAGTCACTGCTGCACCTACCGTTACATTCCTTAAATCTCTGCCAGAGCTTTTTTAGAGAGAGTATGGGCCAGATTTACGAAGGTATTTCCAACATATTTAGACACCTTAAATACTTACGTAAATCCAGCCCTACTTTAAGTACTATATAATATGGACAAAATCAGTTCATTTAGGCCCTATTTCAGCAAGGTACTTGAAAGCACATGAGTAGTCCCCTTGACTTCAATGGGAAACCTGCTGGCTCTGTATAGTCCTGAGTAAGTCTCAACCATTTTGGCTCCTAGTACCCTGGAGTTCTTCAATGTTATTCCCTGGTTTTGGAGGTAGTAATTTAAAACTTGTTTTCTATTTAGTAACTGAGTTTCTGGAAAAAAAAGTCAGTCCCTCACCAGCTTTAACCAGCTTTTATCTTGAGTGCCTTTTTCAGAGAATGTCACCTGTTAAACTGTCTATTATTATCCTGCTTGTTTGTTTCTAAGGATGGTCTACAGTACACGATATCAGCATTAGCTGTGTTATATCAAATTAAAACTGATTCTGTCCACACGACCAACCCAGTTTTGTCGATTTAAAGGGCTCTTAAAACCCGTTTCTGTACTCCATCTCGGCAAGGGGAGTAGTGCTAAAATCGACGTCGCAGTTCCAGCTTAGAGGTACAATGGACACAATTCAATGTTATTGGCCTCCGGGAGCTATCCCAGAATGCTCCACTGTGACCGCTCTGGACAACACTTTCAACTCAGATACACAAATCAGGTAGGCAGAAAAAGCCCCAGGAACTTTTGAATTTCATTTCCTGTTGGGCCAGTGTGGCAAACTCATCAGCACAGGTGACCGTGCAGAACCCACCAGAACAGGAGGCCATGCAGTCCCACATTTGCAAACTAGCTCCAGCATGGACCGAACGGGAGGTACTGGATCTCATCACAGTATGGGGAGAAGAATCTGTTATGGCAGAACTACGTTCGAAAAAAAAAAAAGGCATGCAAATACATATGCCAAAATCTCCAGGGGCAAGACAAAAAGAGGCTACTCCAGGGACCAGGGAAACAAACAGGCGTTCTGGGTCACAGCCCCATATGTGCCGTTTCTACCATGAGTTGCATGCAATTATGAGGGGTGACGCCACTACTACACCACCACTGTCCATGGACACTTGCAAGAGGGTAATCGCACAGAGCGAGGGGGAGGATTTTTTGGAGGAGGAGGAGGAGGAGGAGGAGGAGGACGACGACAGCGCACAGGCGGCAAGTGGTGAATCTATTCTCCCCAGCAGCCAGGAACTGTTCATCACCTTGGAGCCAATACCCTCCACCCCCTCCCAAGGTGGGCTCCTGAACCATGAATCATACCTTTTAAGTACGATACAGGGCTTAAAATCAAGTGTGTTTAATGATTTCTTTGCCCTGAAGACTTGGGATGCATTCGCCTCCAGTACAGCTAGTGGAAAAGTCTGTTAACATGTCTGGGGATTGAAGAGCAATCCTCCAGGGACATGCCCAGGAAGCTCTCCTGCAGGTACTCTGAAAGCCTTTGCAGTAGGTTTCTGGTTAGGGCTGCCTTATTCCATTCTCCATGGTAGGACACTTTACCCTGCCAGGCCAGCAGCAAGTAGTCTGGAATCATTGCAGCGCAGAGCAGGGCAACGAAAGCTCCTGGGTTTTGGGTGCATTCAAGCAACATTCGTTCTTTATCTCTCTCTGTTAGCCTCATGAGAGTGATACCATTCATGGGCACCTGGCTGAAATAGGGGAATTTGTTTAAGGGAACAATCGGAGGTGTCCATTCACACTGGAATGTTCACGTCTGGCTGAGGGTTGATCAGAGCCACGCGGTGGTGGTGATGATGATGAGGGAGAACTGTCCATGCTGGGCTGTTCCCGTTTAGTTTAAAGGGCTCATCCCGGACCAGAGCCACACAGTGGGGGTGGCAATCCCACCATGCATTGCTTGGTATGGGAAAGGGGGGTACCGCAGTCCAAAAGCATTGAAATGAATGCAGAAGAAGCAGAACCCCGCGTGCCCCTTGGGCTTGCCATGGCTGCCTGCAAGCTGAATTCTGTTGCCCAGCCGCACGTGATGCCTTGATCACACCAAACTGACAGGCACTCAGTACAAAATGCGATCTTGTACAGAAAGATCATGTGCTGTGTATTATGAATTTCTTGTTTCACTGAGTCTCCCCTTTGTTCTCCAAAACGTATCTTTCAAAATTCTACACTCTCTTTTTCTCCTCTCGCAGGTGCAAATGTTTCAACGCACCCCCTATCAATTCCATCCCAGAGGCTGATCCAGATTAGAAGGAAGAAAAAACACACTTGGGACAACATGTTCGGCGAGCTTATGCAGTCCTCCAGCACTGATAGGGCCCAGCTGAATGCATGGAGGCAAACAATTGCAAAGTCCAGCAAAGTGTTCAATGAACGCGAAGAGAGGAGGGATGCACATGATAAGAGGAAGCAGGAGCATGATAATAGGAGGCAGGGTGTCATGCTCAGGCTGATAGGGGAGCAAACTGACATGCTCCGCTGTCTGGTGGATCTTAGGCAGGGAAAGGCAACAAGACCACAGACTGCTGCTGCAGTCCCCGTAAAACCGCCCTCTCCCCTCTCTGGCTACCTTCTAATTTCTCTCACTGTGTTGGTGTGATACAGCATGGCCAGAGGGCAGCAGGAGAGTGTTAGAGTGGAGCCTTATTCCCTGTGGAGGGAAGAAAGTTTGCTAGAAGTTGGTTGGAGCACGTGGAGCCAATTAAGGCACCTGAAGCCAATTAGAGAACCTGAAGCCAGTCACCTGATAAAAAACCCCTGCTTCAGTCAGACAAGAGGAGGAGTTGAAGCAGAGTGTTTGGTGTGGGAGCAGAGAGTAGTTTGGAGGAAAGCAGAGGAGAGTTTGGAGAAGTGCTGCAGTGAGCTAAGACGACCCAGACCCTAGGTAAAGGGACACCGGGCTTGTGCAGAGAGAGGGCAGGAAGCCCCACAAGCTGAAGGGTAGGAGAAGGAAGTAGCCCAGGGGAAGGAATAGCTAGTTCAAGTGGTCCACTGCTATCCTCAGGACCCCTGGGCTGGGACCCGGAGTAGAGGGCAGGCCCGGGTCCCACCCTCTCCACTCCCCTCCTCTAGAGTACTAGTGGGGCAGTTCAGGGGCAAGAAAGGGCACCCGGAACCCCCCCCACAGGAAGAGAAAGTGCGGAACCCATCATAATAGTGCTGGCAATTTGCCACAGTTGGTCATCAAATAATAAAGAACGGTTTTGAAACAATCGTGACTTTGTTTCCTACAATATATATGGGGGCAGATAACTTCAAGGAGAAACAAACACAACTGTTACACTGTACCCTGGCCAGTCATGAAACTGGTTTTCAAAGCTTCTCTGACGCGCAGCGCGGTCTGCTGTGCTCTTCTAATTGCCTTGTTGTCTGGCTGTGCGAAATTGGCCGCCAGGCGATTTGCCTCAACCTCCCACCCTACCATAAACATCTTCCCTTTACTCTCACAGATATTGTGGAGCACACAACAAACAGCAATTCCAATTGGAATATTGGTCTTGCCGAGATCTAACCTAGTCAGCAAACAGCACCAGCAAGCTTTCAAAACATCCAAATGCACATTCTACCACCATTCTGCACTTGCTCAGCCTATAGTTGAAGTGCTCCTTACTTCTGGCCAGGCTGCCTGTGTACGGCTTCAGGAGCTATGGCATTAAGGGGTAGCTGGGTTCCTGAGGCATTTCAATCCTCCCCAGCAGTAATTTTCTGATCTGGGAAGCAAGTCCCTTCCTGCAGCAGTTCAAACAGACCAAAGTTCCTGAAGATGCCATCACACGTTGATATTGGTGAAATCTTGCTTGCAGCACCATGGAAAAGTACCCCTTGCGGTTTACGAACACTGGGGAGGCTAGTACGGAACCAAGGTCGGGATATGTGTTCTGTCTATAGCCCCACCACAGTTACGGAACCCCATCGCAGTAAAGCCATCCACAATGGCCTGCACATTCCCCAGAGTCACTACCCTTGATAGCAGCTGGTCAATGACTGCGTTGGCTACTTGGAGCACAGCAGCCCCCACAGCAGATTTGCCCATTCCAAACAAGATTCCCGACTAACCAGTAGCTGTCGGGTGTTGCAAGCTTCCACAGGGCTGTGGCTACTCACTTCAACTGTGAGGGCTGCTCTCATTTTGGTGTCTTTGCACTTCAGCGCAGGGAATAGCAAGTCACAAAGTTCCATGAAAATGGTCCTACGCATGCGAAAGTTTTGCAGCCACTGGGAATCATCCCATACATGCAACATGATGCTGTCCCACCAGTCTGTGCTGGTTTCCTGGGTCCAGAATCGGCATTCCATGGCATGAACCTGGCCCAACATCGTCATGATGTCCCAATCGTCACATGCCATTCTTCTAGGAATGTCTGCGTCCATGTCCTCATCACTATTGTGATCATGCTGTCATCATTTTCTCACCTGGTTTTGCAGGTTCTGCACATACTGCTGGATAATGTGCAAGGTATTTACAATGGTCACAACTGCAGCGGTGAGTTGAGTAGGCTTCATGCTTGCCGTGATATGACACCTGCATGGATAATCCAGGAAAAAAGGCATGAAATGAAGGAGAGCAGAAGAGCAGAGTGGCAGCAGAAGTGGTGTAGTGGTTGTGTATGGGTGACGATAGCTTTCAAGCCTTCTGCGTGAGTCACAGGCCAGCAGAGCAAGAGAGCAGAGTTGCAGCGGAAGTGGTGGTATACAATGACAATGGCTTTCCATTGTATTGCACGAGTTGTGGGATGGCAGAGCAGGAGAGCAGAGTTTCAGCAGAAGCGGTGGTGTATGGGTGCCAATAGCTTTCAGGCCTATTATACGAGTCATGGGACAGCAGAGTTCTGCAGGCCTCCTGCACCGTCTGCTGCTGGAGAAATAGCGCCAAGCGATTGTCTGCCATAGCTTGCACGGAGGGAGGGGCTACTGAAGAGACGCGCCCAGGAAAACCCACGAGAATGTTTTTGCCCCATCATGCACTGGGAGCTGAACCCAGAATTCCAATGGGCGGCGGAGACTGCGGGAACTGTGGGATAGCTACTCAGAGTCGATGCTAGCCTCAGTACTGTGGGCACACTCCGCCAACTTAACATGTTTAGTGGGGACAAACAACTGATTATATAAAATCTCAGAAAAACTGACTTCTATAAATTCAATATTATTTTGTACTGTAGACATACCCTAAGACTAAGGGAGAGAAGAGCTCAGGAGCATGACAAATCATTTTTTAAAATGACAGATTCAGAAGCCACATCTGACTTCTTTTTTTCAAATTTCCAGGCATCATAACTTCTTAAGAGCTGAATTTAAACAAAATCCATGTAAGAATTTGCTGAGGTGCTAGTAAGGACATTTCATTTGTTGTATCAAAAAGCCAAAGGTTAGATGGAAGGACATGCAGCTGTTTACTGCTTCCCTAAGAATTATGATTTTTGTGGGAGATTATTCTGCCCTGCTTGCAGTTAAAGCAGTGTATAAAGCAATAACTTTAGTTTCTGTACAGGTAGTTTTCTGTAATAGATCATGGCTTTGGTGCAGATATATGTGCAAGTGTATTAGTAAAACAGACTCTAGCTATTGGCAGCGTTCTCTATCTTCACAGTGGCTTTTGGGGACAGTATCTAGTGTTTATTTTTATTTAGCATTCTTTAGTTCCTGTTAAAAGCTTGACATCTTGCAGTCTGATCTTCTCCCTTTTAATAAACATCCACACCTCTCTCCCGCTTCCATGATGAAGGGCAAGCTCCATTCCGCTAACTTCTTTATTGCTTTAGCAGCAACAGTAAAGTTGCAAGCGCAGTGTTGGGAACAGCATCCTGTAGGCCTAGCCCCAATTAGCTCTGAAGCAGCAGGGAACATGTGGTGTTCTTAAAAGTCAGGAAAAGGGACTGATCCAAAGTGTACAGTGCAGTTGGGAGTGTTTCCTTGACTTCAGTGGGCTTTGGATCAGGCTCATAATAAAGATCAAAAAAAAGGATCACAAAAAAGGATCAGGGCCTGCTGGTGCAGACCTGTGGGAAGTCCACTAAAGACAGCAGGACACTGTACAGTTGCAGAGACCCATGCTAGTGGATCATATTGCAGGACTGGGGCCATGGTAATGATGTTTCCTTTTATTTTCTTAATCACACTAGCACGTTTGCAATAAAACAATATTTAGGAGCTAGTGGGCATTCCTGGTGAGCTACATGCTTAAAGTAGGTCAGATTTCAAGTCTAAAACTGCTAAAATGTGTTTAGTGGAGGATACTGACTTTTGTACTGCTTTTCTGCAATGTTTACCATGCAAGAGACTTAAGGACTTAAGCTGTGGAGATATTTTTAAAAGGTAACAAGCCAATGTCTAACAAGTGGTGCAATTAAACAAACAAAATCCCTTAAAAATCTCAAATGAACACCTAACTGGGCTCCATTTAACCCAGTCTGAAACACTTTCTCTTCTCAGTCTCATCCACCTTTCAGATTTCCCCCCCCCCCCCCGCCCCCATTCTTTATCTGACTCATTCAATGATGGGAGGCTTTGAAAAGCATTTCCATGGCACCGAGAATAGTGACCTTGTGGTACATTTGTTATGTTCATAGCTCAGCTGAAGAGAATTCACCACTGCACAATGCGATCACTGCTACAACGCTGCATCAATACTTATCAAAGACGCACCCACCCTCCTTCGTACAGAGCTGCAGCAAAAAGCAAGGACGAACATCTGCAGGTCAACCTCTTCCTGGGTTTTTCCATGGAAGCAAAATGTCTTTTACAAATATCCAGCCAACGCTAGCCCTAACTGGCTCTGCAGAGAGTATAAAAGAGCTCACACATTTGTCAAACCAATTTTCACCTGGCACTGTGGACTTCTTTCTGTGGTGCCTGACTGGAAGCCTGCTCCCCTGAGGGCTGCATAACTTTATGATGGGATGTTCTTAGCTATCAGACTACTGAGCTGCTCACCCTTCATGCTCGCCAGCCATTGTTTTATTCCCTAGTTCTTGAACTTGGCAGGAAAAAGCAGCTGTGAGGAATGGAGGGAATTTTTCCAGCCACAATGTCCTCTCTCAACTCCAGTTTTATAAGAACCGATATAGACTAAAGAGACAAAGCCCCAGGCCAGCAGATGCTGCTCCAGTTCAGAACAGAGAGCATTAGCTCCTTGCTCCAGGGCCACTGTGGTTTATTTAACAGCACAAATAGTTACGCAGCCTGAGTTTCCTGCTGACTGTCACCTCATCCCAACCTCCGGATGGCATCTGACATCAGGGAGCAGAAGTATCTAGGGAGCTTCCCTCATGTAACCTGCCTGTCTCCACCAGAGGGTCCCTGGCAGGGATGGAATAAAGCCAAGGAGGGGAAAGGATGTCTCTCCATGGCATCTTTCTTGGAGTCAGGAGATTCACAGAAGGGCTGCTGAGGGGAACCTAGAGAGAGAAGCTGCACAAGCCAGCTTCAGCAGGACCAGCCTTTCTCAACCTGTACCACTGGAAGGATGATCCAGCCTGGACTGCAGATACCCCAGCAAAAAATTGTAGCACTTGATACCCTGGATACCTGAGGGGTGTGGCCCCACAAGAGGTACCTATTCAGAAACAGAATAGGCAGACATTCTAGACCCACTGTCCCCTGTGTGTGGTAGAGCTAGTGACCCCGGGGCCTGTGTGTATATGCCTCAGAACGCATTGCAAATTTTCCTTTCAAGAACTTTTACTGTTCTCAGAAATTAAGTTAAAAATGAAGCCAGTGATGGCTGAAGATATGGCTGGAAGTCAGAATATCTGGCTCCTACGCCTGGCCCCAACATTGCCATGCAGACCTGCCATGTGACTTTGGGCAAGTCACCATACCTGTTTCCTCATCTATGAAACGGAGTTAATAAAGTATCTAGCTCATGTATGTGCATGAAAGAGGCCCAATTCTTTAACGTTTATAAAGCATTTAGAGGTAGTCAGATGATTTGCCAGATCATCGGGGGCTCTCCCCTAGAAATACCCTGCACTCCTAGACAATTCAACTCTATGTACCCTTACCTTAAATGCCCCCATCTGATCTCAGCTGTGTTCATGTCATATAGAGATGATTCTTGGGCAACCAGTACCCACACAGGGCTTTATATATCACTCTGACTAATCTGAATTTCATTCAACAGGCCCAGGAGCTGGCACAGCGATGAGGTACCCCCTGTTGCTGACACAGCAAGGCCTAGTTCTGCACAAGCTGTGCCTTCCAGGTGGCCCCAAGCAAAGCATTTTGCAGTAACAGTCTAGAGGTTACCAAGGTGTGGATAATTGTGGTAAGGTCTGCATCTGAGGGAAACTCTCACACCAGATACAAAAACTTTTTCGGCCCTGATGCCCCCAAGAGAATCCAGGAGTAGCTGAAAAGTTCAAGAGCAAATCCAAGCCGCAAGCTTCCTTCACAAAAAGTGGATAAACACCCCTTTAGTAATGGAACCAGGCACCCTTGTCCCACATATCATAGCCGTGACATGATTCTTCCTAACCTGCCAGCAGCACATCCATTTTGCCATAAATCAGATTTTTTCCATATCCCAGCCTTGGCCAAACTCTTAGTCCTTGAACCACCCAGACTGGACAAAAGACAAACTAAAGCTGTATGTATGGTTTTACATACTCCAAAGTATTATTGTCTGACCTCAGCAACAGACACAATCATCCTTGGAGGCCAAAGAAGGTAAAAAATATAAGACAAGAGGAAAACAACCTTAGAATTATTAGAGAAGAAAATATTCCCTCTTTCTTTAAGAACAGATGCAGCAAATTCATCATATAGGCCCTCTAGCAAACCATCGAAAGGCTTTAAAGAAGAAACTTTAAGCTCAATAGAAAACATGGAAAGGATATTAGAAATCAGAGTATTCAAACAAAAGTTTAAAAATTCCTGCTGCTTGTTAGAACCCAAGCAGTCATTATCAACTAAGCTGAAAACATTGCTGAAAAGCATCCAGACCTAAGGCAAGCCTGGATTACCTCTGACGATGAGGGAGATGTCTGAGTGCACACATCCGCAAGGACAAACAAGGTTATGAGGTCCTAACAGATCCCGTGACAAAAGACACAAGTGTATCCAACGAGTGTCAATCACTGAAGCAGGTAACCCAGGAACAAGGAGCAGAAGAGACTGCAGATAAAATAGTGTCAAATGTATGGCTGGAAATGGCTCCATCAACAGCTCACCTGTCATGAATAATTATTAAACAGCGTGGTGAATAGCACTGTCTTAATAATTAAATAAGAGGAGCAGAGGGCATTGAAAAGAAAAATCAGTTAGTTACCTGAACACAGAAGATGAATAAATACAGGACCATCTAGGGGATGCCTACTAGTAAGATGGAAGCAAGTGTGCCACCCCAGAGGTACACTATTATCAAAACTCTCAGATAACAAGCACAGAAGAACTGAACACGTCAGGTTTCGTTAAATCAGAGCACTGACAGTCCAGGAACTAATAAGTCATAACGGCTGGCTTGGATAAAAAAAAATCAGGTACAGGCTAAGATCAGGTTTGTCAAACAAGAACCAGCAGACTCACTAACACAAAGTTAATTAACAACGAAAGAATGACCAGGCAAAAAAACAAACAAACAAACAATCAAACAAACCATCATGTGCAGTGTCCCTAGGAATGAAAATTAATATTAAAGTTTTCTCGAAACAGAAGGCAAAGTCCAACAGGCAATCCTATCTCCCTGAATGCAGAATGAAGACCAGGAAAAAAGGCGGTTATTCACCCAGTGCAGTAACTGTAGTTCTTCAAAATGCATCCCTATTTCATTTCAGGAACATACCACCCCTCCCCGCCGTCAGCATGCACTTTCAATAGATTTTCATTAGCAGTGTCTGTTCAGCCCATGCATGCGCCGTTGATATCCTCGTGCCCCATGATGCCACTGTATCAGGCTGTGCGGGTGAACTGCTATCAGTTCCTTCTCCACTGCTGAGTCTCAGCAGGAAACTCTGAAGCAGAAGGGAAGGAGGGTGGGTAACGGAGGACCCACAGTGACACACCTCGCGAAGAACTAGTTACCGCACAGGGTGAGTAACCGCTCTTTCTTCTTCAAGTAGCGCCCTATGGGTATACTCCATGTCAGGTGACTCCTGAGCAGTATCCCTATCAGGAGAGGGGAGCTTCAGAGTTGAGCTCATTACAGAGGAAAGAACTGCATTGCCAACTGCCGCATCAGATCTGGAGGCATCATTATCTAAAGGTTAGTGAAGGCACATACCAAAGGCCATGTAGCAGCTCTGCAGATCTCAGCAACGGGGGCATTTTTTAAGTAGAGCCACACAGATATAAACTGTAAAAAGAACAGGAGTACTTGTGGCACCTTAGAGACTAACAAATTTATTACAGCATAAGCTTTCGTAGGTTCCAGCCCACTTCATCGGATGCATAGAATGGAACACAGTAGTAAATATACATATATACATACATACACACACGCACAGAAAACATGAAAAGATGAAAGTTATCATACCAATTCTAAGAGGCTATTTAATGTAGAGCTATTATCAGCAAGAGAAAAAAAACCTTTTGTAGTGATAATTATGATGGCCCATATCAGACAGTTGACAAGAAGATGTGAGGATACTTAACATAGGTAAATAGATTCAATTTGTATAATGACCCAGCCCTTCCCAGTCTCTATTTAACCCTAAATTGATAGTGTCTAATTTGAAAATTATTTCCAGTTCAGCAGTTTCTCTTCGGAGTCTGTTTTTGAAGTTTTTCTATTTTAAAATCGTCACTTTCAAGTCTATTATTGAGTGATCAGGGAGGTTGAAGTGTTCTACTGGTTTTTGAATGTTATGATTCCTGGACATCATCTGTGGAACAGGAAGACTGTAGTTCTGTGAACATCGAGGAGCCACGCCTTGAGGCAAAGAATGCTTAAATTGGGATGTACCAATTGACTGGCATCCTGAGAGAGGATCTGAGAAGCAATTGGAACATTTATTGATGGACAAAGTTAGGTGCAACAGAAAAGAAAACCACGCTTGTCTCGACCACACTGGGGTTATTGGAATGATTCTGCTCCTCGCTGATTTTGTTCACCACTCTGAAAATCAACGACCTTGGAGAAAAACGCATAAAACAGCTTCTCTGTCCAAGGGAGTAGGAAGGGGAACTGGGACCTAAACCGCCCCTTGAACAAAACAGTTGGCCACTTTAGTTCATAGCTCTTGCAAAGAGGTCCACTTCTGGAAATCCCCAAATCTAAAAAATACTGACCAGGACATGGACGTTCAGTTCCCGTATGTAGTCTTGGGGGAAAATACCTGATGAGAGAGTTGGCCATAAAAGAGTATGGGTAGAGCAACACTACCTGCCGGATCGGCAGATAGTGTTTGATGTTTCAGGGATCGATTTATCACGTCTCACCTAGACGTGATAAATCGATCCCCAAAAGCACTCCCATCGACTCCAGAACTCCAGCTCCACAAGAGGAGTAAGCGGAGTTGACAAGGAAGCCACTGCGGTTGACCCACTGCCATGGGGACGGCTAGGTAAGTTGAACTAAGGTACTTCAACTTCAGCTACGTGAATAGTTCAAACCCCTCCACTAGTGAAGCCCAGGCCTTTGTCTGCCTGGAAGATACATTACTCGTCTGCAATGTTTTATGCACCAGTTCCATAACCGTATCACGTCGAGGCAGAGAAAGGGGGTCTCAGTCTTCCCTGCCAATGGACATAGAACGTGCAGGTCACATTGTCAGTTATGATCCTGATGGATCTAGTTCTAGTGATGGGGTAGTAGGTCTTTTCCACCTCTAATATCCACAATTTCGTATAAGGTCAAGGTATCAGAACCTAGCACCATCTAAGTGGCATATTAGTGTCCCTCACATCATAACCAGCTGTGGCTTTGCTGTTGTAACCATTAATCACATTCCATTTGTGCTACTTTCTTTAGCACTTGCTACCCTGTCAATTTACCCATGTATCAAAGGCAGACTAATCTAATCATAATTCATGTTAGTCCTCTTTGGAGAGAGTGCCTTGTACACTCTGGCCTCAGAACTGCTGCCTACCTCATATTCCTGGATGGGAGATGAGGGGGTAGAGAGAATTATCCAGGGGACACCACTGGGTGCTTTAAGTGTAAGTGATGCAAAGTGGACTTGGCAGCTCAGAGAATCCAGTCTAGGGTATCTTAATGCACGTTAAGCTGCTAGGGTAGCTTCATGAATGTAGTTTGCTAATACAATGAATAGGCTTGGTCACTGCATTTGTTTCTAAAAAACGGGACATGCTGTGGCAGGGCAGGGGTAAAAACCCCTAGAGTGCCCTGCCTCCGCACAGTAAACCCTGCTTTCAGGCAGGAGGCTCTAGGGCAGGGGCTGGTCCTAGCCTCAAGAATGCCGAGCTAAAAGCCCTCGCAAGGGTTACTGCAGGGAGCTCGGCTGGGTTAAAGGGCTACAGCTGCAGCTGGGATCAGGAGGCAGTATAAAAACGCTGACTCATGGTCAGCAGGGGGAAGAAGGGCCTAGGCAGGGAGAGGAAAGCTGAGATGCTCTCTCCAGGCTGCGAGACAGGCACCTTAGGGGCTGAGGGGCCAACAGCCCAGAACTGTAGGGCCACTGTTGTGGGGGTTTGTGGGGTGCACAGATGGTTTCACCAGGACACCTTTGTAAAGAAAGGACACGTGGAGCAGCACTAAGACGGTGTGGAGGTCTTTGAGACCAGAGAGACCACAGGGGGCACGGACCCTGTGACGCATGCCTTGGCTACAACGTAGCATAACTAACAGATGCTGTTCCATCTCACGAGTCACTGGAATGGTGTTATGCACTTAAATATACCAGCCCTGAACACCTCACAAGGGCCAGCAAAGGAAGAGTCCAGCTTTAGCATTAGAGAAATCAGAATCTGAAAGTCTGTTTTCAAAAACTGCAACCACAGGTGTAAAAGCCAAGAGTTTTCAAATGACATTTCCTTCTCCAGCCATAGCGCAGTCTACAAAGAGGTGCCTATAGTCTTCCTCTCCACAGAGGCAGAGTCCTATCTGTGTGTGAGCACAAGTGAGACTTTCCACAATCAAGTAAGTGCAGAGTGCCTTTCAACTACATTCACCAGGCCATTAGGCAAATTAGATTTGCACATGAGATAATAACTAAAACATCAAAAAAGAGACCCCAAAGAAAAATAGATTAATAAGCACATGAGTTATGCTGACTGCTGGTACTTTGGATAAACATAGAAAGTCCTCCTGATATTCACAGTGAGGCTACATTTGAGACTAACATTCTTTAGATTTTGTTTTTTGTGTAGTATGTGTATTTTAAAAGACTTTAGTCTAAAATTATAAGCCATGCAAACGGTATTACTTCACTCAATCCATCTCTACTAAAAAAACAGCCACTAATTTTGAAGCCACCCCTGGTACCCCTTCAAAATTAGTTTCTTTCTCGCAACTCAACATTGGCTTAAGGTATTACTTTTCAAAAGGAACTTGAACAGATTCTAAACTACAAAAGTAATGCCTCACTTAAAGTCATCCCAGTTAACGTTGTTTCGTTGCTGATCAATTAGGGAACATGCTCATTTAAAGTTCTGCAATGCTCCCTTCTAACGTCATATGGCAGCCACCTGCTTTGTCCACCTGCTTTCAGGAAGAACAGCCCGTTGGAGCTAGCTGGTGGGTGGTTGGAACTAGGGTTGACTGGAAGCCCCCCATCAGCTCCCCGCTCCCTTAAGTTCCCTGTGCAGCAGCTGCCCAGCAGGCTATCAGTTGCCGGCAGTTCAGCTGTCCCTCCTCCCACTGCCATGTACTGCTCCTGTCCTCTGCCTTGGAGCTGCTCCCTGAGACTCATGCTTGCTGTGTGGGAGGGCAGGGGAGAAGAGAAGGACTAATGTCAGGGTGTCCCCTTCCCCCCTGCTCCTCTACCCCACTTACCCCATCTTCCATAGAGCAGGGGGGACACACGAGGGAGGGAGTTTCAGGGAAGCAGCTGCAGCTGAGATCCAGTCTCAGCTTGCTAATCTAATTAGCAAAGCACTGTACTTCTGACCCCGCTCTTCATACTTCTCTCTCTCTCTCACACACCCACACACATACACACACGGTACGTGTCTCTGTCAGCCCTCCGTCCTTTCCTGCTGCCTTGTAGAGTGTGAGAGTTAACCCTTGAGGGCTCAGCCAATTGCTAATTCATTGTTTAGCAGTAAGGCATTCCCTGGGAAATATCCCACCGTCAGACTCCTCCACCTCAACCAAGCTTCACAATCATCATCACCACTGTGTATCGGTATCAGTTTGTTTAAAACTTATAGCATGTGTGTGTGAATATATATACACACACACATACACTATAGTCTTTTGTCTAGTGAAAAAAATTTCCCTGGAACACAACCCCCTCATTTACATTCATTCTTATGGGGAAATTGGAATTGCTTAACATTGTTCTGCTTAAAGTTGCATTTTTCAGGAACATAACTGCAACGTTAATTGAGGAGTTACTGTACTTGATTTTACACCTTTTACCCAAAGACCCATCCCAGCTCAGACTGAACAAGCCACAGATTCTGTTCCTTCTTGTGTCTATCAACAAAATTATTTGTTGTATTCCAATGAGTTACATATGTGAAAACTTACTGAAGGGACTGCACAAGTGCCACTGAGGGCATAAATTAGAAGACAATGGACTTGCTTGGGTATCACTGAAGAGATCATTTAACCCATAGCAGCTTTATTACTGGTGATTGTGTGCAAAGTGGAAATAACACAACTCAACTCTCAAAACTTAGGCCTCCTCTACACTGCCACTGTACAGCGCTGAAACTTTCTCACTCAAGGGTGTGAAAAAAACCAACCCCTGAGCTATGCAAGTTTCAGTGCTGTAAAGTGGCAATGTAGACAGTGCACTAGCGCTGGTAGCTACTCCCCTCATGGAGGTGGATGTTTTTTTGTTGTTGTTGTTTTTTATAGCTAGTGTCGCAATGACCCAGCCACATCAAAGCACTGCCGTGGCAGATCTTTAACACTGGTAAGGAAGACATACCTCCAGACTACATCTGCAAATCTTGTCAACTGAGAATACTTGCTCTAGAAACCATTGAGATAACACAGTGCCTCCTGATGCTATTTTCAGCAAAGCTCTTCAGAGACGAGCCACATTTCAAGCATACTACACATCGAATATTAAGCACATTGATGTGGCAGCTTTTTGGTGACCTAAGCATGGATTTTGATTCTAGAAGCTTTCATGCTGGAGCACAAATTGTGGGAGTGGGGCGAGGGGGTAGAGGGGAGGAAGAAAGAATCATATTAGCTCAATCTCTCATAACTAGGCCATATGCAGTGATTTTACACCAAATATTTAGACTCGAATAAAGTGTCACAGTAATATTAATTTATATACTGGCAAGACAAGTGAGAACTCATTACAAGCCCAACAATTACACTAAAGGGACTAGAAGTTAATTTTCTAGGTGAGGGGCCAACTCACAAACGGACACCAAGGCCACTGCCCCAATTCTGGACACTTTCAGTCCTTTGTGCCTCCTGCTGATTTAGGGATTACTTTGCCACTTTTCCATTCCCTTAAATGTCAAGTTCAAGTAGCAAAACAGTTGCCTGATTTCCTCCCTCTACATCACTAATTAATCTCTATTCAAAACTCATGTGAAAATTCTTTCCATGTGCAGTCTTTGATAACAGCTTTTTTTAAAAAAAAGTCAGGGTGTTACTATTTCCCGATCCACATACTTCCCCCTGAAGAAGTGGTCTATTTTACTAATGACAGCAATGAGTAATTTTTAGAAAACAGAGATGCTGCTCCAACCTTCTCATCCCAAGGACCTTAAACCAGTAATTTTGTATAGGGGAGTGAAAGAGAATGACCTGGGTAGAGTCCCTATGAAAAAAAAAAAAAAGACACATTAGTTGGTGAAGGTCAGGGAAGATTGCTATATGCACATAAGATTAGGCAGCATCACAGCAGCAGAATCAGAAGGTTATAGCAACAGAAGGGAGAAGGTCACTGGAATAATCCCCAGCTCATATGCTGCTGAAAAGAACCTGCGGGTTTCAGGACAGTGACATTAGGTAAAGCAGTTTCTTCTGAAAGAGAGTGATGTAAGTAGGTAGGCTCCTTCCATATCACAGGAACTTTCAGTAAACACCATATGGTCTAATTTAATTGGGGAGAAGAAACCCCTTAAATTTGGGATTTGACTTTTTAGGTTTAACACAAATCTGAAGAAAGCTGCTGGGGATATTCTGAAAGGCCATTTTACCAGCCTCACAGCTTTCTGACACATTTTCTAGTCTCCGATTTAACTACACAGATCCGATCCTCTCTTGCAGAGCATCTACTACTGTCAAACTCCAAAGAAGCTGCCCCCTTGTAAATGTAAAATCAATTGTGCACTCTATTGAAATGCTCGGCCTGCATTCTTCCACCTTCCAGAAGCAAAGAGCTCTTCATAGTATAATTTTTGAGGCCAGGGATTAAACAGCAAATCTAAGATGAATCCAAGGAAGAATCTACAACAAACAAAGCAGCCAGAGATATCTTCTAAAGGATCATGGTCCATTTCCTATCCTTTTAAGAAACTGCACTTCTCAGCTCATTTGCTAATGCTAGAATGGCCCTGGAGAAGCAGATACCTGTGACAAATGCCTTAACAATGGACTCTAAGGCCTCATAATTTCATCAAATAATTCTATTCTCTTATCTGTTGGTTCCTTGGGCAGAATTGTATCTGTAGCACTGATCACAGATACAATTCTGAAGGTAGATCCTGCAGTAGTAACAAATTCTCTCATTTTTTAATAAAAAAAAAAAAGTCTATCCAGCCCCTTTACCTTATCTGGGCATTATCCTATTGCTTTGATAAGATCATCCAGCAAGCAATGGAGGGGAATGCAAATCTCCTTGGATTTGGAAAGAAAATACTTCTGGTGACTTGGCCAGTCCTACCACTCTGTTCTGGATCCTCTGCCAATGGAGGCTGGATCCCAAACATAGGCAGGAACTTGTTGAACCTTGCCTCAAACAAAACGGGGTGAAGGGAATAGTCTATTCTGAGCTCCCTCCTCCTGATCAGATCTGGATAGTTTTCCTGTTTCTTGAGAGGAGAAAATGGAGGGTTATGAAGCTCTATGATCTATTAAAGGGAGTCCTCCCTGACTTCCAATTTCTCTTTACCAGTGAGTGCTTCATTGATTCAAACAGAGGAGTTTCACTTTAGACAAGCATTTTAGGGGCTCTAAGGCAATCAGTGCAGTCTTTGGCGGCTGTTTGCTCCTAGTGGAAATCAGAGAAGGCTGGCTGGTTTCCTCCCACATGTGAATATTTAAGTGGTTTGACAGAGACCCACAGCTATTCACTGCAGGGGAAGGCAGAGAATTGATACATTGCAATAGCTGGAAATAAGGGTATGTGGGGTAGGATGTAACACACACTGTTGCAGGGGTGCTGGAACAATTAGTACAGTGGGGGTGATGAGAGCCACTACACCAAACTGTAAACTCTGTATTTAATGGAAACCACCTCAAGCCAGGGGGTGCTGCAGAATCCCCAGCACCCATAGTTCCAGCATCTGTGCACTGTTGCCACCCAAGAGAAAGAGAAAGCTTCTTCATTACCTCCTGGGGAATGTGTAGCTGACTATAACCGAGAGAGGGGCCACGAATTTAAACTAAGGTGAAAGGGCTGGAGAAGCCCACTTGCCCCTGGCAGGAGACTTGATTCCACAAGGCTGCCCTTTTGCAAAGCCCACTAGAGATGGCAGAGGCCCCAGTGGGGAACTGCTTTGCAACCCTCCCCCACAGCAGCTGCTGCCAGGAACTGAGGTGTTGGCTGCGCGGACCCCTGAACTGGCAATGGCACCACTGCTGCCTGCTGTTATACTGCTAAACCTCTTGAAAAGAAATGGGGAGCAAAAAAGTGTCTGATGGCTTTTCTGCAGCTAGATGGCTGCTCCTACAGCTAGAAACTTGTCTGGCCTGAACAGCAACAATGGGATTGGACCTATTCCTCTTAAAGCACCAGAGAGAGAGCTACCTGTCCCAGCCCCGCATGCCAGAGCTATTCCATCTCAACCCTGCCCAACCCTCTTCCCTTGCTTCACCATTTTGCCCATTCTGACAGGAAGGCAGGGGAGTTAAACAGCCACAGTGCCACAGAAAGCTCAGCTCCCACTGAATTTGGTTCTACTGTCAGAATTTGGCAGGGGGCCAAGCTGAGGATAAAGTTAATTTATCTTAAAAAAAATAAAGAAAAACTGGTTGGAAGACTTGAATCTGCTGCTTGTGTTTCTTTGAAGGCAGAGTATGTTGGATAATTCTCCAGAGGGGCAGTCTTTAGCCCCTGTACCACAAAAGTCTGACCTCCCTCCAAGTGCTATGGAGAAGGAAACCAGTTGTTAAGGCTGCTGGACACCAGTGGGGAATAAAACTATGAATCCCGACACCCCGATGAGGTACAGAAGTCTTATCAGCATCTTACAGGAGATGTAAACACAGCACTTGTCAGGTTAGCTTTCCCAAGGCCAGAAATAGAACACAGGAGTGCCAGTTCCCAGTCAGCTGTTAACCACTAGCCCACTCTGTCACCTTAATATAGCAGCAGAATACATGTTCATAACATAAATTGCCCTGTTTTCATAAGCGGTCACCTAAATTACATAACAAGCATTTAGGTACATACAGGTAAGTGGTGTCTAAGTGCCACTGTGTGTGCGAAAATGCAGGATTTGTATGTGCAATTTAGACAAGCTCTTTTGAAAATGGGTCTCATAATATATAATCGCAGGGGTTTGCATGAGCCTAATAGACTTCCTCCTTCAGTCAGCACCACATGGAAAGTGCCTCTGTGTTTGAGCCATTCAATGACTGGCGTCAATCTTCCCCACAGCAGCCTGCTACCCAAGGTGCAGGGGCGTGTATGTGACAGCTCCACCACTCAGTGCTCTGGAGAAAAGGGCAACTGAAATTAGTTGGTCACCCAGAGGTAACCTCTTCAGAACCCAGTGAATTACAATGCCACGGTTCAAGTGGATTTATTTCTATTGGAAATCTTCCATTATCCTTTCATTTAGTTCTCTATGAAAGTAGCTTCCTAATCCTCGTTCATAAGTATAAAAATTGCTTTGGCCCGCACGGAATTATAGCATTGGCCATGGTTATCTGTACTGACACTGCTCTAGTTTCCTTAATGCCTTTCAAGGTTCGGTTCTACTCTAAAAAGGGACAATGTAAACCAAAAAAATTATCCTTTTATTCCATACATCTGCTCCCTCAGTTTTACTGGCTGACTTTGGTAATAGAAGTTTTTGTTTTGATTCCTATTAATTCTGCAAGGTCAACATAACTATGGGAGGAAAGGTGAGGGAGTTTGATTCTCATCTGGTTCAAGTATCATAATAAATGGGATAGTTGCACAACAGGGCTGCCCAGGTGTAACAGAGAAAGGTTTTTTGCTGGTGGTGATGATGCACAAGCCAGAAAGAATGCAGCTTGATTTCAGATCCTAGGCTGAGGTGCAGGGCTGACAAATGTTTTTTCCTCCTTTGTAATCTAAGCACATTTAACCTGGAGTCACAAGGAGAAACAGGGAGCTCCATAATGCTATTTTTTTTATAGTAAAACACAGAGATTAAATGGTTTAGATTTAAAACAAAATCAAAACACACCATTCTTGAGATGTGTTGTATTAAAATTGAAAAAAAACGAGAAATGCTCTGCTCCTAACTACATCATCCACATTTTTTTAAGAAGTGTCTCCGCTGCCCCTCCCTTCGTCTGTCTAAACTTATGAAATTAACAATCAACTTGTAAAAATAGCAGCATCTATTCTCTTGTGGTGCACTGAACTGTGATTCGCTCATCTGGTTCATTGGTGTGGCACAACAGGATATAAAAGATGATGGCTAAATAGTTTCCATTAAAGATCATCCAATTACTAGCAGAATTTTCCTGTTAGCAAGACGCCTCATCTCTGGATATTTCAAAGATTTAATTTACTACCCATCAGCCCTTGGTCATTTCACTTTTACAGGGGAGGAAAGGGAGAAAGGAAGAGAATGGGGGGAGGGGAGAATAATTAGCTTTGCTTGTAAAATGTTTATCACCATCCTAATACTGAGTAGAATGAGGAGTCTGGGGGGGGGGGGGTCGTCTAATAGATTTCAGGGTATTGTTCTTTGTGAGTAATCAAGTGCAGGGGGAGGGAAGGAAGGGAAATCAGTAAGTGGATATTACTTCTTACCACAACCCCATATGGAAGTAATCAAGCGCAAGGGTGGCAGCTGGAGCCAATAACAGTCACCTGCAGTTGAGGGACATGGGGGTTTCGGATGGGTTTTTAATGCTAATTTTCTTCAGAAACAACGAGCTAGAAAAAGCAGAGTAACAGACGAGGCTGGATGAATAGAGGCCAGCCAGAACAATAGCTGCACCTGGTGTTAAGAGCAAAGGAACAGAGCCGGCACGCGTCAACAGCATAGGGCACATCTGTTACCCTCATAATAACACCCTCCCATCCTCCCTTCCCACTCCTCCAGCATGGTAAGTAATACGAGGTCTTTAAACATTCACAGCTTGCAGCACAGCAACAGGTTTGAGTTCTTTCAAAGCAGCAGCATTCGCTGCACACTCTGTTTCCCTCCTCGTTTAGATTTAGTTAAACAACAGACAGCTGTCAATACATGGCTGGCTATTTAAGTTCTACGGTCAGACTGGAAGAAAGTTATCCGATTTGTGGCCCAACTGATAGATTTTTGGCTTTTCGTCATGCAGCTTTCGTGGTACTGAAGAGTAACAGTTGCTGGAACTCTTTCGTGTCCACTAACAATGTTCTTCTGTCTGAAAGTCCATCCACCTGATCATGAATTGCAATAAGGACACTTCCACAACTAAGAAAGGAGGAAATGCTGCATCTGAGCAGGGGACTCGGGACAATGAAACTCATTAAGCATTGTTTTAAAAACTTAGGGTAGGTTTTAAAGCACCATTGCCCAAAGCTGTTAAGAATAATGCTAATTACTTGGTTTGTAAAGTGCTACAAGAATACAACGGGTTAAGACTCTTAATACTGAGCAGATGATGACAGTTTTACACGTGTGAAAATCCAGTTTATGAGGAAAAAAGTTTACAACCTGTGTATACAGGTCAGACTAGAAGCTCACAGTGCTTCTGTCTGGCCTTAGAGTCTATGCAACTGAGGCACAAAGAAATTACATGTCCCTGGTCACACAGAAAATCTCTAGCAGATCCAAGAATAGAACCCAAGTCCAATTTCTAGTTCTGTACTTTAACTACAAGACCATCACTCCCCTGTACTTCAAGGCCCCTGCTATCAAATGTAAGCAGAAATATAGGTATTTTCTGATTCACTTCAGGAGTCATCTCCAAATCTTTGTATAAGTGAGGTAAGTAAGAGAACATCTCAGAAGTAAGTCTAATTAGCCTTTGTGAAAGGTACATGGCTTTACCACTGTCAATTTTTTATTAGAACACAATTTTATACCCAGTCTCTGAAAAATAATGGAGTATGTAAATATTAGCTAGACATTAGGTTCGGTCAAGGAAGGTGTACCCTCTAACTCAGAGAGAGTACTGAAAAGTCAGCTCTTCTAGCATGTGAAAAAAAGAGTAGGTGACACTAAGTGATTCCCTTTCTCTTCAGTTCACATTTAAAAACCACGTTATCTAATATTGCCCTTTTGACAAATATCTCCCTCCACACATTTCACAGAAGTCCCTTCATATTCTGTTGCATTGTACTCAGTGATCTAGTAATATAACGGGAACTGTGTCTGGGTACCAATCAAATTAGAGATTCTCTCTACAGATCATAAAAACTAGAAATGGGAAAGTGAACAGGCCATTTAGTCCTCCCCATACCAAATCAGGGTTGTAAACCATGGTATTTTCTACTAAGAGTAACTAAACATGACATTGGGAGTTTTCCTGTTTACAGTCCCAATTACTCACACAAAACAGTGGATCTGGAACTGCCAGCCTTGTAAACAACCTGGATTCCAAAAGTCAGGCACTGTTCTTTCCTTTTTGTGCATTATCAACATGACTAAAAAGTTCTGCAGGCCAAATTATGCTTTCAATGACAAGTGAACAACCCCTTTGCCTTCAAGTGGGTACACAAAGGTGTAGCCAATTGAGACTTGATGAACAATTATGTTGATGAAGCCCTAGAAGAAATCGAATCCAGATAAATTTTTGGGTATGTCTACATGCAATTAGACACCCGCAGATGGCCAGTGCCAGATGACTTGGGCTTGCGGAGCTTGAGCTAAGAGGCTATTTAATAGCAGTATAGAGATTTGGGCTCAAGTTGCAGCCCAAATTCTGGGACTCTCTTATCTCACAGGGTCTTAGAGCCTGGGCTCCAGCCTGGTCATCTACACCACAATTAAACAGCCCACTCAGCCCAAGCCCTGCAAATCTGAGACAGCTGGCACAGGTTTTTAATTGCAATGTAGACATAACCTCAGTGAGGTTGGTGCTGTAGACCTTTGAGAAGCGACACTGTAAAATTAGAGCCCAATCTAAAACCAATTACAATAGATGGGAGTTTTTCACTGACTTCAGTGAGCACTGATCAGGCCCCCAGCACTATTAGCAGATACAATTCAAACACAACAAGCAGATATGGGAAACAAGAAGATAACATATTTCCATAATCACTACTCATAGTAAAAACTGAACTTGTATTTGTCTTTTCCAGTTTTAAATGACTCATGTGATAGTGCTTCCATCATTCCTCTAGGAAGACTATTTCAGTCTAGGAATACTTCTCAGATTAGGAATTTGTCCCTGTAGTCAATATAAGATTCTCCATGCTCTGATTAATCTCTTACTCTTAGCAATACCCCACTGGCCCACTCTGAGCAATTCCTCTCCCTTTTTGTGGTTACAGGCTTCTAGTATTAGTTTTGGTTATATTTCCCTTAGTCATCATTCAATCATGCTACACATGCTTAGTTCTCTTAACCGTCTCCCTCAAATTAGCCCTTCAGGATCCTCAATTTTGCATCATTTTCTGATTTCAGCTCCAATTTGCTGATGTCTTTCAGTTAAGACGTGTTCATAAAAACCAGAGCTACCACTCATTCCAATAGGACTGTGTGTAAGCTCAGAAGCTTCTCTCTCTCACAAACAGAAATTGGTCCAATACAAGATATTATACCTCACCCACCTTCTCTCTCTACTATACTGGGACTGACATGGCTACACCACCACTGCTTCCAAAATAACTAATTGTGAGTTAGCGTGGCAGAATGCGTCCTTAGCAGTTGTGGAAATAGTGAGGTGATGCTTCTTCTTGAGGGTGGCAGAACGAGGTGCTAAGTGGACTAATACAAAGTCATGAACTTTCACTTCTTTTGAACAGATGAATAGTTTGACCAAATCCCATTTCATCCATGCACTCTCCCATTCCTATATATCTATAATAATTATCCATATAATACTGGACAACTCGTAGGTGTTAAATAAAAAAACCTAGCTAGATGTTACCTCTATTCTAAGCACTTTCCTCCCAAATGTTTCCTGAACATCCTGCAGTGTTGTTCTAATGTCTTCTCTTCTTCCCTAGGACTCAATCTTCTGCAGAATGATAGTGCTGTGGTTTGAGCATTGGCCTGCTAAACCTAGGGTTGTAAGTTCAATCCTTCAGGGGGCAATTTAGGGACTATGGAGCAAAAATAGCAATTTAGACTAAATGGTCTTCTGAGATCCCTTCCAACTGTGAGATTCTATTAACTTGAATGTGAATTTGGAAGGCTAGTTGTTTAAACTAAAGATTAATAGCCCAACCATGGGCAAAACTCCTGATTACTTAACTGGAAATTTGCTTGCATTGTGACTGCATGATTAAGTGGAATAAAGTAATTTGAATGAACAACATTAAGGCTGGCAAATTCTGCAGGTCTTCAATACCATCATAGCTGAAGCTACCCAACTGCACTAGAAATAGCACACACACTGATGCAAATAACACAAAACTTCAGTGTTAGGAATTTGCACACGCTAGTATGGTTTGTGACATTTTTCCTTCATTCTGGCATGTTAATTTGCACAGCATTGCCCAGTATGCTTTCACCGCTACTTCCTACATGCTGGAAATCAAGAGACAAACAGCAAGGTTTAGGTGCCCATGTGCAGAGTCACTTTCATAGTCAAGGTCCTGGCTTCCAAAACATATGGAAACAGCCTACACCCGGTGAATGTTTGCAAACTCTAAGAAAAAAGAAAATTATTTAAAATGGTAAGAGCGTGTAAGTAAGAGAAATGAAACGAGACTAAGAATAGGGACATTTAGCCTGAACAGCAGGATAAACTTGCTGCCAGTGAGTTCTATCAGGCTGTGGAACAGTCCCCCAGGGGAAGCTCTGACACTTGGCAGGTTTAAAACTAGCCTGGACAAAGCATTAGTAAGTGTACAATAGGGAATAGTCTTGCACTGGCAGGGAGATGTAGCAGATAACCCAACAAATATTTTCCATCTACGATTATGTAGCAAGGTTTCCCATCCTCACTTTTAGCCTTCAACTTTAGTGTGAATTCTGGTATATTTGGTGCAACTGGGCAACATTTCATGGATGAGCATAAGGGGAGCACAATGAATTATAAATGCAGCAGTTCTGGAGTTTAGTGATGCAAAAAGAGAGCCAATAATTTTTACTGGAATACACAAACATTCAGCCCCAGTGCCAATAGCTCACTGGGTGTTTAATGGTGTAATTTTTACAGTAGTATGCCCTGAGGGATCAGAGGAACATTTTAAAACTGCTGAACCTTTGCTAAAAAAAGGAAAAACAAAAAGCAGGTTTAAGATGTGTATGCAAGTCTGGGAATTCCAGTAGAATAAAATGGAATCCAACATACAGTAGCCTTGCAATATACATTTTAACAGCAAACAGAGATGTTACTGCATCACAAAACTGAACTGAGATATTTAAATGTTGGTAGCACCAAGAGCTGCTTCTGAGAGTATAAAGACAAAAGGGTAGCATTCTCACGCACAATGCAGAGAAAAACTGTGGGTGGGGGATGCATTAAAATTAAGAACGTTTGGGAACTGATGGAGAAGACTTAACCCTATAAATTTACTCTTCTATTATAAATCTCAGTTTATAAAATATTATTTTGCAGAACTGAGAATAAAGCTTGCCACAATGAAAAACACATTGCATTAAGAAAATCCTCCCACTTTTCCATTAGACTAGGAAATGCTGAATGCTAGCCTTCTACCCAGGAAAACCAAACCCTTCCATAGCAACGTAAAGGACAGAAAGCTTTGATGCAGTTCTCCTTAGAGAAATAGTTTACTATTTTTTTAGCTGCATAATCCACGCACCAAGTCAGCTCATCTATTGAAGTTTGTACCAGCAGAACCACTGCAGTCTAAATGAGATGGTTAGCAAGGGGAGGGCGACATTGCAAAGCACTGCATATGTAAGGGTTTACATGCACAGATATACACCCTCTCCCACTATCTGAGCTCAAGGTTCAACTGATCCACAGAACAGAAAAATGTTTCTACTCTTAAAAATTAGCACAGAGCAAAACAGCATAACAAAAAAAACAAAAACAAAAAACACACAAACCTCAACATTTTTTTAAAAATAATCTAATTTAAAAATATTGCTTACCCGAAATATCCAGGTTACAACAATCCAGCTGCTGTAGAATTCACCTAATTTCTTCGACATATAAATAAAATGCTCTTCTTTTTTTTGCTCTTAATCTTCGAGCACAGCCTCAGACCAGCCTTCCTTCTTTCATTAGCTGGACATGTGTCAGCTCTCACACATCTGCGATTTCTCACTGACTAGAGCCGCTTGTCCGATCCCAGGGAAACACAGATGGATCCCAGATGGGAAGGTCCAGCCAAACAGACCAGCGCTTTACCTCGCCAGAATACCCAGATATAGACACACACACCCTCCCTTCTCTCCCCCCTCCCCTCCCTGCTCTCTCTGTTACCAGGGCTCCTTGCCAGCTGATGTCACTAAGCACACACCTACCCGTGACTCTCAGCCACTTTGACGTTAACTTGTTAAATACCCATAATTTGTTTATGGCTGACAAGAACACTGATCCTGCACTACAATGATCCATGCTAACTTCACCTGAAGAAGGGCTTCAAAGGAAGAGACTATTGGACATTCAGCTGGACTGACCCTTCCAAAATCCTTTATGCCTTCATGCTTACACAGCTCGTTTGTACAGAACGCCTGATGCAAATCATTCTAGTAGACAGCCTCTAGTGCTAAAGTTAAGAAAGCCTTAATTTTAGCACTTAGTTTTAAAAACTGGATTTGATAAGTTGTTTGGTAAACAAATTAATTTTCTGAAGGTTTCCTAGTGCATGTAAATCTTTCATGTAAACTGCCTTCAAATTTCAGTCCCAATTTGCAAAATTGCAAAGCTGGCATGTGTTAACAATCAGAAGAAATAAGAAGATACTATTCTGATGGTACAAGGCTTTCAACCCAGGGCTAGAAAACTCAGAGGAAGAGTGATTAAATATGCAACATCCTAATCAGAGAGGAGGGAACTGTTAAAGAAAAACATGCCTTATTGTTTAATATGCATAGTGGATTCATGGTATAAATATTTTTTTAGCCATCACTGAGGAAGCTCATAGAAGAAAGCCACTGGACACAACCAACTTGGAGTGTTTCCATAAAATATTTTGGGATGATCTACACTAGAAAATTAGATTGACACAACTACGTTCTTCTGTTTATGTAGCTATTCATTCTCAGGGAGTGGATTTACTACAGTGACAGGGGAACACCACACATAATTGCAGTAGGTACCTACACTGAAGCGCTACAGCTGTGCCGCTCTACCGTTAGCGTAAGGGTAGCCTTTGACATGGTAATTCTGCAACAAGTAAGCACCTCTGCCAGGATTCTCACTTTGTTGTAGCCACTCACCAACATACACGTTGGACAACAGATCTCAGTCAAAAGCAACCTCAGTGACCACATTGCACCAGTGCTTTACACGTGGGGTCGAATGCTGGAAACTAGGGGTTGCACAGTTCACTTCCACAGCCAGTGCCAAACATACAAAGGCCCTGCTTGAGTTCCGTCCGCAGTGATTCAGCTTCCTGAAGGAGGAAAGAGGGGACAGCACCACCCCACTGCCGCTGGGGACTTCCTTGAGCTGTATAGGTTCACACAAGTAACACGACCCTTTTGAAAATCCTTTGCGCAACACTGAAGTTTCCCATCTATTTGTCTGAAAGCTAGACAGCTCAACAAAACTCCCAGCACTTAAAGCCAATGTAAAGCCCAGCATTGCCAAGGCTACCAAATGCTGACTTTAAAACTGGGGGTGGGGGGAGAATCCTGATTAAGATGCTGATTCTCTGAAGGCCTTTGGCACAAGAATGGCAGAGGTGGCAGATGATGAATGGCAGATAGTTATTCAGATCTCTGAGAATTTTACAGCATGATTCTAACACTATGATATCTAAGGGCCAATCGTGCAAGGACACTACTTCAAGCAGAGAGTACTATGAATGGTAATAAATACTTGCAGGAACAGGTCCCAGGCTACTGGAAGTTATACAGAAATTAAATAGCCTCAGCCAATTAGAAACCAGGGATGCCGATCAATTACTGACCCAAAACTGGTAAGGGTTTTCCCAGTCCTTTGTTTGGTTACTAGTCCTCAGAAACCCACAGCTCTAGGCTCACAAAAGACATGACCACTTCAGTGTCTCATCTCCCTCTTCATCCCCAAATTGATCTATTTCTCATCATTCCCAAGTCAGGTTAAGAACCCCTCATTTCTCTTGGAAAGGAAGACTGGAAGGGGATAGGAAGGGAGAGGAGGAGCTTTTAAAGTAAAGGTTAAACAAGTGCTCTTAGTGGGAGCTAGTCCTTCCTAAGCAATATGGGCGGGATTAGAGGTACTGAGGGAAAGAACTCCAGACACTTGACCTTGTCCCCGACCAACTCATTAATAACAGCATCCTGGGCTCACACACACTTCTGTCTTCAGTTTTGGAGTTTCAGCCCACAGAGCCCCAATCAGGATTTACAGGACCCAGGAAATGCTCCAGAGCTGTGCCAACATGTGTGCCATGCTTCCTTTTGGGCGGCACTATGTCCCAGCATGCAAATGGGGTGTCTACTCACAAAGGAGAATTCCCTCCTAAATACATCTGAAGTCATTCAATCACAAGACTTCATACCGCTTAAAACACAGCTGTTGCGGATTGTTTTCTAGATTTAACTAAAAAAAGGTCTATTCGAACATCTCCAAAGCCTCTATTTATTTGTGCTCTATACTCAAGCAACCAGCCAGCAGAGGGGGCACCAGTTTCAGCCTATTCTCAGATCGCTATGTCCCAAGAAGTGACAACCAAGATGTCAGTGCACCAATAAGAAAGTTAGCTATAACAAAATTATGTTAAAATTTTACCTTCCTTGAGAAGGGTTCAAATGGAAATGAATCAACCTAAGTGTCCCTTTACAAGAGTTTCTCTTTGCACGAGGGTTCACTTTCATCTAGCTTGTTATTAGTATAGTACATCGGAATGACAAGATTCATTCCAAAAGCTAAGAAAGGGTATCATTTGGAGAGCTGACTCATTTTGCTTTTCTGTCCCAAAAAAGTTGAACCAGAGTTTACATTTGCAATCAGTCTCCTACAGGTATGCAACTGTTCTGTAAATAATTTATATCAGGGGAGATTAAAGCAAGTGAAGTTGTGATCTGTTCAAGGGATGTTTCATTTGAAAGAGGTTTTTGGGTGTGTTTACAACCTTTTACAAAGCACATGCAAATACCAAGGCTCTCAATATTTCACAAAACAAGACAAAAAAAAGTGCATCTTGGTTAATCAGACACAAACAAGTTTAAGATAAAAAACCAAAACTTTAAAACTTACAAACTATTTTCCTCATGTTTTGGTCTGCAGTCCAAAATATTGCCAGGGGAAAAGTCAATTTCTTAGTCTTTGGACAGCTAGTTAAGTCCAAAGACTAAGCACCACAATTAGGAAAACTGGGAAAATATTAATGCAGCAGTTTCACAAAAAAACCTGTTCACTGTTTTATTATTGTTGTGGTGCAAATGGATTCTTCCCAAATTCAGATGCCCTGGGGGCATCTCACCACCCTTTTACAATCAGCAGTGTGACTGTATAAGAATGGTACCTTACTCAACAGATCTGCTCTGTAGTTTAGATTCATAGCTTTGTTTTGTGACAAAAAAGTTTTTCCTTTAATTCCTGTTGGCTAGCCCAGCTCTGGGAGTGAACTAATTTTTTTTTTTTTTTCTTTTTGTGCTTTGTCAACTAGGTTCCAGCTGCAAAATCCCTTGTTATTGGTTATGGTGCATAAGCCAAAGAACCCATCTCAGTTTCCAGAACTCAAAGTGAGTTTGCAGGATATATCATTAAAAGAAACAAGCCAGACTATCATCAGCTACTGCTAAGGGGCGCAGTTTTAAGAGTGAGGGAGGATAGAAAGGTACAGAATACAAAAAAAAGTGGCATACAGCTTTCTCTTGATTTCCTCCCAGTTCTGCTGTACATACGGCTAGTTCCCAAGCATAAACTAGAACAGGCAAAGACTGCTTTAAATCTGGCTGCAAATGGCCTCAAGGGGCCAAAACTGAAATCAGGAACAGACACAGCACAACAAAGTCCCAGACACATCACCTTTCCTCTAGTCAGCCCCATATGCTGGCAGCAGGGTGAGGGTGTAGTAGAGGAGGCTCTACGCTAGTAGAAGTCCCCCATGAAGGGGGTGATTCTCCCAGGGCCAGATATACCAGCTCTACAATCAGATTCCCTACATGTTGCAGTGTAATGTGGATACACTACCCAGATCAGATGGATCTGGTCAAACATCTTTTTTTCTTGTAACTTGAGCAAATTTGGATATTTGGATACAAATATGAAGCCTCACAGTGCCATTTTGAGAGCCACTCTTCAGAGTATAAACATGGGTAACTAAGATACCCACACCTTGAGGTGTGTGATTGGAATCACATCCATACTCTGTGCAGAGGCACACTGCAGTATACAGAAGTTTTTCAAATCCTTGTTGTATGAGTGGATTTAATTGGATGTGTCATGCCAGTGTTATTAAAATGACAGAGAGCTACTCTGATGGCAAGGGCACTTCATGATACCATCACCACCAGTGGCAGAAAGCTTCTGAGGAGACATCAGAAGAAAACCACTTTATCAATAGACCCGTGAGCCTGTTGAGGATTCCTCTCCCCCAAACAACTTATTCTTAGGTATTTTTAAAGAAAAAAAATAAAATCCCCAATGGCCTATAAAATTTAATTTCAAGTCGTTAACAGCAAGAATGCCTTTGAGAGTGCTAACTTTTGTTGCATCAGTCAGTTGTCACTCAGCGGCTAAACAAATCTTTCCCCTTATTTTCACAATCCTGAAAATAGTTTTTAAGTGGAGAAAAATCAGAGACATCAAAAGGATGTTAAAAGCAGTTTAGAGTTATAATAATTCAGCATTACAGAACTATTAGGAAAATTTGCACATCCTTTACCAAATCGACTGAGAATTTCAAATGTTACTTTACTTGCCCGTTTCAAAACAAGAGACGAGACATACCCACTTCTCATCAAGGTGAACAGAAATGTAGTGCACTGAATAGCCTCACAGAGTCTGTCTATACAGCAGCTAGACACCCATGGCTGGCCCATGCCAGCTGACTGGGCTCACTGGACTCAAGCTGTGGGGCTGTTTCATTGCTGTGTAGACCTCCGGGCTTGGGATGAAGCCTGGGCTCTAGGACCCTTTGGGGTGGGAGGGTCCTAGAGTTCAGACTGCAGTCCAAACCCAGAAGCCTACACCGCAACAAAACAGCCCTTCAGCTCAAGCCCTAGGAACCCGAGTCAGCTGGCACAGGATGGGGTTTTATTTGCAAGGCATACCCATTGTGACAGAAAGGGGCATCACTGTAAAAGAAAAATATGCACTTATATGGATGTTTTTTAATCTGCAGCAATCAATCGCTTTACAAAGGTGCACCTTGATCAGCAGGCTTTGGATGAGGCCCCTAAAGTCAACAAGAGTCTTTCCACTGACTTCCAGGAGCTTTGGATCAAGTCTTACGTGACTTGCCCATGGTCATATAACCCATCAGTGCAACTCGTCTCTAAACCCCCTCCTCAGTATTCCATTCACTAGATCAAAAGGAAATGGCTTTGTATCCTTTACTTTTCTTCATAGGGAAAAGTATTTTGAAATAAGTTATTGGTGACTCCTCACTACAAAAGCTCAGCAGCTGAGAAACAGCGCAACTCCTTCAACTATGGTTGTATTTCTCTGGAGAGGGTCTCTTGAATCAAATTTTCTGCTAAGCTAACCCATCCCGCTCCCTGCATCTTTGCCAGAAGAAGGAAAAAATGTAAATACAAAACCTACCAATAAGAAAAAATAAATCATATAAATTGACAGACATCAAGCAGGATCCCTAGTTAAAACGGGCAACTAGCTAGCTTGCTCTGACAGTAGCCATCGCTAAGGATTCTGCCATCCAGATGTTGATACTGTGCACGGACACCACCATGGAAAGAACTGATACTGCATGCAGCAGCTAGGAAAACTGCTCTCCCTGTCTCTGTGCATTAATCTGGTTCTACTTTCTTCACATGGGAATGTTCCATGGAAAGAACTATGAAAACAAAGCTTGAACACTGCAGACTATTGATATATGCTGCTAGCTGTGGTTTCTGGGAAAGCAGGGAAATCTAGAGAATTTTTCCAGTTTCCAGAGGAATTGTTATGCCTATCACAGTTCATTTCCCCAGCAAACAGTGACAATCTGAACTTGCTTTGACTTCTCTTAAATTCCTCGCATATTTCATGATGCACCGTGGCTTTATTTTTTGCTTTCTGGGCTCCTATCTTGGAAAGACGCCTCACATTTATTTATGGCAACCATGGAAAGTATTTACCATTTTAAGCTCCCCACTTTCCACTGCACAGGAAATAAATCCAAAAGTACCAGGGCAGCCAAAGTCATTTGTCAGGGTAAATGGAAACTGTAAATTCATGCTAAATGGAATGCGATGGAAACCAATTGGAATCCTTCTCCTCTTCTAGTCACCAGGTTTGGAAGGAAAGTCAAAGGTTTGGTTTCTCCATTTACTCCTTATATAAAAGTCACTAGGCCCAGGAAGGGACAGCAGTCTTGGATGCTTCTGAAGGCTCAGGGGAAGCTCACTGCCTATCGCTGTCTGGGGGGAAATGTGGTTAATGCTCAGTCAAGTTGGCAAGAGTGCTGTACGGAAGCCATCCCCTCAGGTGCGTTGACTGGAGATTAGATCTCTTGCTGCACAGTAAATTCAGTACATTTAACAAACATACCTTTTTCACCAAGTTCATTGTTTAAACCAGCACATGGCCGATTCCGTTAACAGGCTCATCTACCATAACAGGCAGGCCTTGTGTTAGTACCAGTACAATTAATGATTATTTACACGGATTAAGCAGTCTGAGTTTTACCATTCGGTTTTACTATGTCAGGGGTGACCAAACTTTCTGACCCTCCAAACCGCATACGACAATCTTCAGAAGTTCAAGAACCAGGGTTGCGCCTGTTGGGGCTTCAGCCCCATTCCTGCTGAAGCCCAAAACCCCAGCAGGTGTGCCCTGTGGAAATGAAGCCTTGAGACCCCTCTCCCCGCTGGATAGAAGCCCCTACCCCACCACTCCAGTGTAAGATCCCAAGTGCCCCCGACCCCTCCCCAGGCAGTCTGGTAGGTGGAGAATGGTGCAGGTGGGAGTGGGCGGCTCTGCAAGCCGCACTTTAATGGTAAAAAAGCCGCAGGCGGCTCGCAAGCCATAGTTTGGCCATTGCTGTACTATGTACTGAAGTTGGATACAGTTAAAATGAGTGAGTTTCTACACCTTAAAGCAGGGGTGGCCAACTTGTCACTCTGGAGCCACATGTAGCTCCTCAGTAGTTAATATGCGGCTCCTTGTATAGGCACCGACTCTGGGGCTGGAGCTACAGGCGCCAACTTTCCAATGTGCCGGGGGGGAGCTCACTGCTCAACTCCTGTCTCTGCCACAGGCCCTGCCCCCACTCCACCCCTTCACCTCTGCTTGCAATGCCCTTGCTCCTCTCCCTCCCGCCCCCCAGAGCCTCCTGCAGGCCACGAAACAGATGATCAGGAGGTGTGGGGAGGGAGGGGGGGCGCTCACCAGGAGGATGCTAACGTATTACTGTGGTTCTTTGGAAATGTACATTGGTAAATCCTTCTCAGGCTCAGGTTGGCCACCCCTGCTTTAACATGTGTACACACACACCCAGAATGAGGTGATGTCATCTTATTTCAAAGTTTGAACGGAGGGTGCAAGGAATTTCATTTAACAGCAAGGTGGGCTAAGAAGGGGATTGGGAATGAAAGTTCAAGAGCAATGAATTAAGCAAACAGACACTTACTACAATGCAGTCTACTGAATTTGTACAGATAATGTGTTCCACATGAAAAAAATTGAAGGAAAAGTTACCTGCTCATTGTCAACACTCGACCTCACAAGTGAAGAAAATAAATACCTGAGAATTTGTATCCTTTCCAACAAAAGGAACTTTTTCTAAATCTAACACCCTTGCCCTGACCAGAAATCCAAGTCCCTGTAGCCATCACGGGTATTTAAACCAAACACTGAAATATGGAAAATATGAGTAATCCTATTTGGAAAGAGTAAAACCCAGCCCGCAGAGGATTAAATTTAAACAGTTAGCTCAATAGCTCTGTAAGAACAATATTTTCCAAAATGGCAGGGTGAAAAAATACATGACTCTGGATTCATTCAGCTTCAGATGTTCATTAAAAAGATATATATCCTCATAACTCCAATTTCTCCAACTCTTCTCTTTCTTAACTGGCCATCTCACTCAGGATGATTAGGAATATTTACCAGCTTCAGAATGTAAACTGGCTGAAATCTTTTTCTGGCAAACTTAATCACCACATTCAGTCACTTCAAAAACCCTCCAGCATTACTCTCTTATAAACCACACTGAAAATCTTTGACATTTTGGGCTAGGTATTTAAAGGGCTTCAATCTTTTGTGTCCCTTTGTGCCGACAAGTCCTCTCTCACAGGTTAAAATGATTGTGCATTCATTTAGAGAGTTCTGAAAACCTGTTTCCATGTTCAGTCACATCACTCTTATTTTGCACATCCCTGGGATATCGAGGACTTGTTAACAGCATCCCTCAATTCACTTTGAACCCCGCCCCAAACAATTATTCACACCTTAGCCTCCTCCCTTCCCCCATCCCCTGCATAAAAGAAAGGAAAATCCAGGAAAACAGTAGCAGAGACTGTTAAAAACCTACTGAAGCTGGAATTTTCAATGCTATGATTTGCTGAATTCTCTCTTGTTGTAGGAATAACATTCACAACAAAATGAATGCAATGGGTCCCAAACACCTGAAGTATGCTGTGAAACATACTGCCCCACAGAGGCAGTTTACTTCCTGGTATTGTATATTCCACTATCATTACTTAATTCCTTAAAGGCTGATGACTTTTCCCAACCCAGCCAATAGCTTATCTTGTTTCTCTGTCATCACATCTCTATTTTAATTGAGGTTTTTAACCCCACTACATGGGTTTTTATTTCTTATTCACAAGCATTACATGGAAATAATATTGCTGGTTTTCTTTTGAAATTGCACTAAAAATCCCAAAATTTTAGTTGACTATCATCTGCTAACAAGTGACTGCTTCCTCATGTACCTTACTATCGCTTCATGATTATAGTGCCTAAATATGTTATGATACTGGAGAGGCACAGAAGGAAATCAGAGAAATGTAGGGCTGGAAGGGACCTCAATAGGTCACCCAGTCCAGGTTTGCTTTCATGGCAGACTACAGCAGTCACTAACACAATAACTTGGGTTTTAATACCCAAGTTTCTAACCCAAACCACAACCTCTCTTTAAAAGATTGGTTTGCAGTGCACCTAGAAGCTATAAAATTGTGACCAGCGCTGTACAGCCAACCACCAACTAATGGATTTGAAGTAGCACTTTCCAATGAAGTAATATAAATTAGAATGCCGACTGTTGCCAAACTTTTGTTCATTTTGCAGATGTAATGCTGACTGGAATTCTCACTCCCCTCCCCGATCAAAGACAAAAAAAAAAAAAAAAAAAAAGGGTGACTTAACTTTCAGTTTTGTTTTTATCTAAATGTGAACTTTTTCCTCCCAAAGGCAATTTTTGGCAGCCTACTCTTGTTGTCAATTGGGCCTCTGGATCATTAGCCTCATAACAAATGGTGGCAGTTGGAAAAGAGACAGACCTTTTGTGCCTGCAGTGGTATTCCAAGCTCTCAGCTCTTGGCTCCATGAAGTCTGATTTAGCAGCACTGCTGGGAGCTATTAGTTTACGAAAGAACCAGCACGCCCACCCAAGCACAGTAGACTGCAAGGGGCTCCTCTTACACTGATGCCATGTGCCTTTCATTCTGCCTGGAGGAGTTTGAAAGGTTGTGGTTTCACTTAGTACAGGAAGCCAATCAAAAACCAGCATGGCCAGGGGAGAAGAGTGGAGGTCAGACAAAGAATGGCCTTATTTCAGCCATGCCGTGGTGTTGGAACATGCAAAAATATTAACTGATTTGAAGTGTTTGTCTTCCCATCAACAAGCAACTTTTAAGATGGTAAATTCCAGCGTCTCCCTTTCATTTGCTCTTCTCTTTACACTGCCCTTCACTCCTAATTTTCCTTCCTTCTTAGTGTCTCTCTTGCACATTTTCTGCATCTGTTCTCTTTCCTTCCTTAGGTATCCTGTTTCTCTCCTTTGTGAAGTTCTTCTCTTCCTTCCCTATGTTCCATCATCCCTATAAATTCTACCCTCAACTCCCCAGCTATTCCTTAGACATACAGAACCCCATCAATCACTGGCCCCCAAAATAAGCTCATTCTGTTCCCTTCATTCCCAAAACATTTACACCAAGTTCAGCTACCTCCCCATACCCTTCATTCCCTGCCTGAAACACTCACTGAATCTCCAAAAGCATACACTTCAATCAATAAACCAAGAAGGGAAGGAGGGATCCATGAGACTGTTCCTCTGAGGCCTGCCAGTCCAGCCTGCTGGGATCTTTGTCAAGGGGAGCACAGAGGAGGAAGGAACTGGGGAGAAGTATGGCTGACTGCTTGCTTGTTCAAATAGCACAATTATTGACAGGCAATGGCAGCCCTCATCATTGCTCCTTCTCAGACAATGTCAGGCTGTGTCATGAAGAGTCAAATACTCTTTTGGGCAGCATTGCTTGGCACAATGATGCAGCAGCAGCCCCAGCGCTATGCTCAGAGCAAATGTAGCCATGAGCCACAGGCGGCTCTATAAGTACCAAAGGCCAATTTTTAAAGGTATTTAGAAACCTAAAGATGCAGATAAGAACCTAGTGGGATCTTCAAGAGCAACTACTTGTATCTTGGCAGTCAGCCCAGCTCCAGTTTGGCTTTCACTATCCACTAGCTTCAGTGTTTGGGTTGCAAACACAGCAAAGAATCATTTTTCACACAATGCACAGTCAACCTGTGGAACTCCTTGCCAGAAGATGTTGTGAAGGCCAAGACTATAACAGGATTCAAAAAAAGAACTAGATAAGTTCATGGAGGATAGGTCCATCAATGGTTATTAGCCAGGATGGGCAGGGATGGTGTCCCTAGCCTTTGTTTGCCAGGAGCTGGGAATGGGTGACAGGGGATGGATTGCCTGATGATTACCAGTATTGCTCCTACCCTCTGGGGAACCTGGCATTAGCCACTATCAGAAGACAGGCTACTGGCTAGATGGAGCTTTGGTCTGACTCAGTATGGCCACTCTTATATTTTAAGTCCTGCCCAGCAAAGTTATTTTTTCCTGATGCTGTACTGTTTTAGGAGGCAATGTGGTCTAGTGGGGAAAGCGCTGGACTGGGATTTGTAAGACCTAGGTTCTCCTCCCAGCTCTGGTGCTGACCTTGAGCAAGTCACTCCCTCACTCTGTACCTCAGTTTCCCCATCTGTAAAATGGTGATAATGACAAGGACTTCCTTTTTCAAGCACTTTGCAATCTGCTAAAGAAAAATGTGATATTATTATTCTATCATGAACAAATTTACCTCAGGACAAAATTTATGCCAAGACTAGGGACCTACAGTTAGACTCCAAAATCAATACTTAGGAAACTAAACAAAAAGTAGCCTGATTTTGCAAAGATGCCCCAAGCAGCAGCAACAGCCGCCCTTCACATTGCTCAGTACCTCTGAAAATTGGGCCACTTAAATCTGTAAACCCCTAAATATGGATTTAGGAGTCAAACTTCCAGGCCAACGTATTTGAAGATCTTGACCTTCATCTTCTGTAACAAATGAAACTTTCTTCCAGCACCATGAAGTATGTCAAGAGGAGGTTCACGATTACAAGTTTCCCGGAACAAAGTTAGCATACCTACAAGTTTGGTGAGCAGTGCTTCTCCCAAGGGAGTTCTGGGATTGCTACGCTGAGCAAAACTAGTCTAAGCTCTTTTAAAATTCACAGACAAAAAATTGTTATGATGGGTCTGAGGGTCACAAAGAAGAAGTCTGTGTAAGATGGCAAGCTTGTTTCTCATCCCAACAGAAGTTGGTCCAATGAAAGATATTACTCCCCCACCTTTCTCTCTAGAACATAACAAACAATTCTGTGGAGGATATCTTTCTTGTGATACTCCAACTCCAGCTCGCTCCCTTAGCTGTGCTGGCTCAGCAGGGTGAACAAGAGGAAAAGGCACAAAAAAACATCCCTGTTTTAGTCACTAAAGTGAGCAGATATGACTGAATACTCACTCAAGGGCACATCTGCTATATACCATGGGGCCATTTTTATACAGACAACTTTCCAGAGTAAAACTTCAACTTAAGTTAACACCTTAAATTCACAGCAAGTAGTGCTACTGTATTTATTTCATTTGACAAATATATTATGCATTGTAATTTCTTATATGTTGTATTAGGGATATTATTATTAATTATAGTATAATAAAATAATATTAATTAATTATTAATATTAAGTTAGTGCCATAGGACAAACATCTGAAATAAAGTGCAAGTGACAGAATACCCCAACCCAACTTCCATTACAAACTTAAGAACTACAGCAATGCTAACAATCAATAGCTACCTAGAAAGCATGGGTCCAGTTCAAATAGGGAAGTGCAGTGAGCATCAGCAAAGCTCCAACACTGGAACTTTTCAGTGTAAATCTGTGTGCTTTGACTTTGCTTATTCCTGACAGAAGATTAAACTAACCTATCTATTTTAGGGTGTTATACTGCTGTCCACCACCATGGTAGCTAAACGTCTAGCCACATCAAATAAATAGTGACCTCCCTAGGGGAGTTATCAATAAATACAAAGGAATAAATCATACTGAAAGCTTTCAAAAATTACTTTTCCATAAGAAATCCTTCACTAATGGGAAATGCCCCACTGACATGAATGTCCATCATAGAAATGCATGTTTTCTAATTAAAAGCATAGGGTTTTATACTCACCACAATGTAGAACTAATTAGTAACGTACCTTAACATCATAATACAAGGTGACTAGACTCATCAGCCCCTTTACTTTTTTAAAGAAGTCAAATTGGCCTGCTTCCACCCAGCCCTGCTTCACTGAAAGCTTCCTACAGCTTCCTACAGTGCTCAAGAGGGTGTGAGTTTGATGAATAAGCTTTAAAAAAAAACAACAAAAAAAAACAACTATCCAGTATCTTCAAATAAGTAACAGTTGCGCTGAATATTTCAAAGACAAAAACCTACAGTTTTCATATTTTGTATTCTTTTAGGTACAAGTACCTACCTCATTGGACTCCTCTCAGATTAAATTATTGGCTCCTGATCCTGCAAAGATTTAGTTTTACACACTGAGAACAGTCCTTTTGATGTTAAGTGTTTAGACTGTAAACACTTTGAGACAGGGACTAACTTATTGTTACCTGTTTGCATAGTGCCTCACCCTCACCCAATGGGGCTCAGACCATGGCCTGCAGGTACTACTGCAATACCAATAGATAATAAATGAACAAGCCTTTAAGAGGACCATTCAAAGAGTAGAATTTTCATTTACATTAAAAAAACATTTCCTGAATTGCAACATCAAACTACTGTAGATCAGAGGACTTCTTCAGAGGCTTTGCATTTAGTTTAAACAGTTTGCCGAAAGTTTGTACAGGGATTCAAGTTAATCAGGGTTTTCCTACAATATAGTTTCATGGCAGATTCCAACGTGCCAATTCACAGAACAGCAATTTTAAAAATGCAACCTTTTTCAATGTAATCATTAATTTAAATAAATCAGAATTTACCTCAAGGGAGACAGTCAAAAAAACCAATTCTAAAGCATAACAGTCTCAGTAACATGAGGGATTTGGCATTAAGAGTCCTGTGAAGTAGGTATATCCGCCCAATGTTCAGTGACCCACAAACAATTTTTGAAATGGCTGGTTTGATTTGACAGCTTTGCTTCCCAGCGAAAACAGAGCTGAAACATACTTTTTTTTTTTTGGTTCATTTTATTAATCCTGTGTCCAGCCAACACCTATGCTAAGGTGAAGCTGTGTTTAATTCCATGTGATTCCATTTGGGGTTCATTTTACCCAAGTAAAAGAGCACATTAGATGTCTCTTCTTAACTTTTACCAGCTGTGTTTTGCTGACTACCCTGAGCATCTCCACCTGTTTCCCCACAGATGGTACAGCTGCAGTTAAAGGCAAACACCTGGCCTTTCACATCCATTCCTTGTGCTTTAAAAGTAGATTAGAGTTACAACAGCTCTCCACAGTACTGACCTCGTGAAGGCCATATCAGCATTTTGACTCTGAATCCTACTTGGGCACTTACAATATTGGCCATTTCAAACACCACTGATCTGAAATTTGGCACATACATTTTTATATTGAACAAGGGTCACTTACATTTGCTTTGCTGAACTGTCAATCAAAAGCTAACACAATTAAGTCCTTGGTGCCTCGTGGTCAGTTTTTTGCTAACCCTAAACCTTAATTTTTAGAAAAAGGCAAATTTCACACAAATATAATGTATCAAGATCCATTAATAATCAATAAGAAAATGTTTCTAAATAGCCCACATATTAAGTTTGAAAGTCAGACATTAAAAATATTCTTGATCTGGACAGCTGTTAAGTGTCAGGCCCACTATCCCAGGGAGAATGAGCATAGAGGAGAAGAAACAGGTTGAAACTCACTCCAGATGAAACTGAGTTGATGCTGGAAGCAACTGGAAGATACAGCAAGCATATTTTCCACTATCTGTGATCAAGGGTGAGACGCTATCATTTGTGACGCATGTATATAATCTGGGAGTTGGGTTGGTACACAAATGATCATACAGCAGCAATGTCCAGGAAGGCATTTTACCACCTGCACCTCGCTAGATAATTGTAAATGCTTCTCTTGGATGTGAATCTGGCCACAGTTATCCTTGTCTTTGTCACCTCAGAATTGCTACCTGAGGTTAACACTTTAACTCAATCCAGAAACTTAAGCTAGTGCAGAAAACAGCAGCCTGCCTATTCAACGATGTTTCCAGGTGACAGTGCAGCCTGTTGGTTTTCAGACTGAAGATGAAGTGTTAGTTTTGATCAATGACGCCTTAAATGGCTCTCACCTCCAGCTGTATTGCCACACACAACCAGCAGAGGCACACCGGCTGAACCCCAATAACTTAAAAGAGATGGGTCTGGCATTAGAACTTTCTCCAAAGGGGACTCAGTTCTGGGAAAAGCTCCCCCACATCTAAAATAGCCCAGGACTGCTAGCCTTCAGCGCACATTGCGAGACACGTGCTACGAAACAGGGTGGGATTTGACTGGAGGTAGATGTGCAGAAGGAAGGGGAGTTTTGGTGATTTTGTAATTTACGGCAGAGGCACCTAGAGCCTTGGATAGGCTCTATTTTATTTGTTTATAAATCTAGAGGAAATATCAATGCATGTCCATTGTAACAAAGGAGTACTGCCATTTTTCATACGTTGACCAATTACACCTGTGTACAATTTCGTATTGCAGCTTGGATAATAAAGTAGTTCAATAAGGACCTAAAGAGTCCAAATTCTTACTACTGCTAAAATACTATTTAATCTGATTACCACATGTATGATACTTCTACCCTCACCACCACCACCATGACCATTCCCCATAAGTTTCCACAGAAGAAAATGGGATGTTCGTACTGCGACTGCAGACATGCTGAAGAATCAGAGGGGTAGCCATGTTTGTCGCTTTTGCAGATCCAGACTAAGAGTACTGTGGCACCTTATAGACTAACAGACCTTTTGGAGCATAAGCTTTTCATGGGTGAATACCCACTTCGTCAGATGCACTGCATGCCACTGCGCATCTGACGAAGTGAGCATTCACCCACGAAAGCTTATGCTTCAATACGTCTGTTAGTCTATAAGGTGCCACTGGACTCTTTGTCGATGGTGAAGAATGTGCAGTGAAAAGACACTATACATATATACAGGGGTGAGTTCTCTCAGACTGCCCAACCTAAATGTGGAAAAGATGATCTGAAGGGCATATCCCAAGTGAGAAGAACCTTTACTAGAATTTAAGTTTTATGAAACTGGATCAGATGCAATAAACTTACATTAGAAATGGGATAAAGTTTTGCAGTAGCCACTGCTATATATCTTTGGGTGTAACAAGGACAACCATGAAAATGTGGTTGAGAGCATCACTTCAAAAGAGTCTTGAGGGGTCACCATACATAAGATCTCTATGTAAATGAAAGCTATTTGCCTGACTGATTTGCTTGGTGTCATATCTAGAAAAACTCTGAACTAATTCTCTAAGGTTTAGATTTTTTAAAAAAAACAATTAATAAAGGCCAGAAGGAATCTCCGAGACAGGACTCTTGAATGATAAGAATTGCTGGAGATGCAATTTGCAAAGACAATCCACAAATCTGTCCCATAGGTCCAAAAGTCAAACATAATTGAACTGACACTTATAAAAGCTCCTACCATCTTGAGTCACATTTCCAAAACTCTGCACTGCTCAGCCCCCTGGATACTAAAAACTCTCCCTTTCCTCAGCTGACTTACAATGGCTCTCTGTAGCCTAGAGGATTTTAACATGAAAATGGAAGAGTACTGCTTGCCCTACCCATGTGGAATGGATAATCTCAATTGGATAATCCTGTTTTAATGAAGAAACAGCAGAACATTTCATGAAGTGCAGAGATTTTCCATGAAAGACCTGCAAGACCTCTTCTTTATGGCCCTTTCTCATTAAGACAGCAATACAAACTTCCAAAGTGTATTTTGCATAAGATTATCACAAGTTGTGTAATGAAACACAGGGCCAAGGGTACATGATTCTCTTCTCTGTATACAAAAATATTTTGAAACCTGCAAAATCACAAGCAGCGCAATTTCCCTTGCATCCTCCACCACAAAAAGCCCCCACAAAACAAGCATACCACTCTTCCATCAATATGCCTCACCTCTTACTTGGAGAGGCTTACTTCTAGGAGCCTGAGAGCCCGTCTCCACGGTCTATTTAATCCCTGGCATCTCTACTGAGTCTGCCAAAAAGGAACCAACTGCGATATGGACACCTGTCTGCTAAGAATGGACTGAAACCAACAACTCATTTCACACAGGCCAGCAAACAGCTGTTAGATGGTAATAACCTTGTCAATGCCAACCTGGACTGCAGTCGATCTAGAAGTGAAAGGCTCCATACACCATTGCTAAACTGCTAAGCAATCTAAGCTCTGTATGCTTTAATATCAGTGCAACCTGTTGCATTTAAAAACCACAGATTTCAAACAAATTTAACATTATAACCTAGGTATAGATCTCACGTGCTATATTCAATGCATCTAAATCTTCAATTATATATGTGTATTTAAAAAGCCCTTTGTTCTTATAACAAGAACACTAAAGCAGATCACACTGAGGCAACAGTTCACAATGGTTTCAGCACAATCTCTCCTTCCCTCAAATGTAAACACACAACTGGTGAGAATAAACAGTGATTTTTCTGGACTGACAGAACTAACAGTGTTGTGGGGATAATTCCTGTGCTGTACCCAGTGACTGGAATTTACCAAGGCTTTTGCCAGCAGCTTAATGAGATGGAAACTCATGTTCCCAACGCCAGGATGTGTTTGCTGGGGTATAAACTACTTGGATGCCTGCATATTGTACTGCTGTATTATAAAACAGGTGCAAAAAGCACCGATGCAGCCCCATTTGCGGATGGTGCAGTCATCCTGGTAAATGTAGCCAGTTGGAAAGGAGTTCTGCTCTGCAGATTCAAACCACTGATAGAAAGGCAGTTCCATATCCTAATTGTCCTAGCCACTGTTTACTTCCAGCAAAGTTACCTCATGATGGAGGGCTGTGGTTACTGATAAGTAGGCTACTTCTAAAAAAAAAAAAAGAAACAAAAACCTATATATTATATATGCCCCTCTACAGATCCAAACTCACCTTCCAGCCATTGCTGCTTTCCTGAGCCATGTACTCAGTTACAAACAGGAGGCAGCTGTTTACACTGAGGCACATGACCCTAAGCTAGGCTTAACTGCTTTTTAATGGTTTCTGAAAGTGAGAAAGCAACAGTTTCATGAAGGTGGTGGAGTTTTTGAGCACACTGTGGAATACAAACTAGACAGTTAACCAGTTTAAGGAGTAAAGGCTGAGCCATTGGTGTCGGAACTGCAAACACAGTGGATGGTAGATGCTCATAAGGATTTCTAGATAAAATTTGCTACTTTAAATTGTTACATTAAGAAGGACCTGATTTAAGTAACATGTTCTTTAAAACAAAGAAAAGAAAATGGAGATAACTTTCATCCAGCTTGGGCTCAGCTGGAATGAAGATGGTTCTGCTATTTGAGGCAAATCCTGATATTAATTCTATTTTGTTCTGCAACTGGATACATCATTCCTCTTTGCTGCCTGCCTAAACTGTTATGTAGAGTTGTGTGCTATAAAACAATTACTGTAGTTAACCCCAGAGGTAGCTGCCTTTCAAATTGAGTAGTGGGTGCAGAAGAGTCTCCTGGACAAGATTTTACACATTTTAGGATCCTTTTGGATGAAAAGATGCTCTATAAAACAATCCTTATTGTTTGCTCCAACACCCACGCAGCTTGTCTGTACAAAGCAGATAATGCTTCCTGAACCTGCCATCACCTCAGCACTAAAACTGGCAAATGGAGGGTGGCACATGCTGAATGTGTTAGTCTGCGTGTCAGAATAGCACGTGGCAGCCCCCGGCAGAAGCAGCTTTGGTACAAAGAGGTTCAGCTTGATCTAATTTTGTTTGTTGAACTGATGCCTCTGCAACTCCCCACCATTCCCGTACACACAAATTGATTAACATTCAGTTGTGACAATGATAACGTTTCCACTGGAAGTGTTTGATACGTACACAAAATACACCTTTAGTGACTTCGTATTATCATTAGGTGTCTTCAGAATTATTACAATTATCAGGAGAAAGGTGACATTTACACAACAAATCCATAGTTGTATTGCATTTGGCTTTGGATCATAAATAAGACTTAATGGATTTTATCACAGCTAAGGGAGTTGCTTGAGGAGCAGATGAAAGTTACAGAAGGAAAAAGTATTCCTGAGAGTGTGCTGCAATCACTTACCAATTTCTCCCAAACACTCAGCACCTTGAAATATCTGAAGGCACAAGATAAATTCCTTCTCAGGGCAAAGCACCTACAATTCCTCTTTGAGCTCTTGCCTTTTAGTTAGCACGCATGGAACATTTCACAGCTGAAAATTAAATGGCCAAAATATTGAGCCTTAAGATATCAATTTTGTAATGGAAATGACAATTGACAATCAGGATGCCACTAGGCACACAGTAATATTATTGTTTCCTCTTAGCTGGAAGCAGGTCCCTAACACAAAGTTAGTTATCTGTCAGTAATAAATTAAAGATAAATATTACAGCCATAATTTAGTCCCTATCAGCTTCTTCAAACCACACAGTATGTCAAGTCCAAAGCCAAGATACTGCATCTCAGTCTGCAATATCCTGTCCACTACATGCAACTTCCATTTCACTAAACCCGAACATAAAGATGATAGTCTAAATAAGAATGTTTTACAGTTAAAGCCAACGTAAGCGCCTAAGACTGCTTCCCACACAAGTTCACATGAGTCAACCCTTAATAGATTCACCAGACCCAAGAGAAAAGAGCCAGAGATAACAAATCTAACATGAAAAATTATCACCGGCTAAGAGCGATCTCACAGAGTACTGGGATCAAGAACAAAGCAAAGTCCTGCAGGGCTACAGGAAGCCAGCCAGATAAAAGTGCATTCCAATTTACCCTTCCTCATAATAGACAGGAAAAGAAAACTAACTACTCTGCAGATCTCCCCTCCTGGTTGTGCTAGAGGTGACAGCAAAAGGGACGCTTTTCTTTCCAAATCTTTCTCTTCAGAGTTTCCCTTAACTTCACCAAGACAAACATTTTAGAGACTTAAAATTAATGTCAGACTAAAAACCCCTTTAATCTGTTTCATACAAGTATTTCCAAAACTTGTCTAACACAGGAAGAGAAGACAAACCCTGCATCCATTGATTCAGCTCATGGAAGGACCCAAACCTTCTCTCTTCCCTTCTCCTGCTGTGTTGGGAGTCCATGGGCCCTGTTGTGTTCTGATTGTTATGTAAAACAGGCCTCTGTTTCTCCTGGGGCCAGCTCACAGCTCACTTGTAAACAGAGCCTGCTGAATGAATAGATGTTCAGTTTACAAAAGATCCTTTGCTTAAAGCAAATTTGCCTCTCAACACATGGCCAAATTCTCACACAATAAATTAACTATTTGGCAGCTGCCAAACCTTTGCTGGAGCCAAACCAATTAGGACTTTAATGTGATCCCAATTTCCTATTTCTTAGACAGGGTGGAACCAGGGAGAGGGAGAGAGGTGTGTGTTAAGTAAATCCCCTCTTAGTTTATAAATCTTTGTCAATCATCCCAGATAAATCTGTCATCCACAGCTCTAAGATCTGCATCACACTAATCTTCTCAAATGGAGGGCTATGGGAAATCGCACATGGTATTCAGTGTGTCTGACTTCCAACATGTGTTTTTCATACTTTGGCAATTCAATCATTTAAAAAATATTTACTCAGCTTTGTCTTTAATTAGAAAAACATGTCCACTGACAAGACAAGCTTAGCACAAGTTATTGTTTCTGAGCTAGAAATGTCAGACGTTGGAGTGACGTCACAACATAAACCCAGCCCCCTGCCTGAGTATGGCCCATTAGGGAACCAAACACCTTGAACACTTTTTCCCCTAACAAAAACCCTATATAGAATATCTAACAATCTCTTGGGTACTCTATGGGTAAGGGGGAGGAAAGATCCTGGCTGCAGACCTGAAAAGCTGCTGGCTGGGTTCCTCGAACAGAGGAGCAAGGATGGTGGCGGAAATCCTGGGAGCCAATAGGCTCCATGGTGTTTTAGCATTCAGAATCAGCTAAAGCATTCCACACCTTAGCTCTTGGACTCCTCACATATGTGAGTGTGAACACACACGCGCACACACTTACTCAGACATCGAAACTCCCTATATCTAGAGCCACAACTGCTTTAGATAACAAGAATTTCTACATAAGTGTACAGGATACTCTAGATTGCAGTGTAACCACAGAGACTACTGAACATTTGGTACCAAGAAACAGCTACTGGAGTATGTTCTCCTTGCAAGGCCCATGAAACCTTCATTAGCTCTAAGGAGGTATGGCCTTGGGGAAAGAAGAGCCCATGTGGCTTTTAAGCATCTCTGTCTTCCAACAGTCAAGACGCTGTGGAATTTTGGCAACAAGAGTCAGTGGGCTCAGAGTCCCAAATCTAGGAAATATGTATTGTTTCTTCAGTTCAGTCGTAATACCAGACAACACAAGATATGGGTCACTGAACATCTTAAGAAATACGGTAAGGGCAGGCATTGCGCTCAATACTATTGCACCAAGGTCTGTGGAAAACTCACAGCTTCTCCAAGGCTGCAATGCAGGAATCCAGCATGTTGTATGTATCTGATAGGACTGGCAGTGCCTGGGTCCAGACTCTGGAAGGTGGGAGTGGAGTTCTGCCAGCTCAGCGCACTAGCCACACCTCACCCTTAGTCTTGCAGCAGTTCTGCTCCTGAAAATTATACGGCCTGCTCTGAGCTTGGCAAGAGGAGGGCTCAGGGCCCCTTTGGTAACTCCCTAAAGATCTGGCATGGGGAGGAAGGTCAGTTGGCTACCCCCGAAGATGACCTAAGGAGAGAAAAAGCCACCAGTCACCTCCTAAGACTCCTGTAAAGCATCCACCATTTGGTGAGGTGCTCTATAAATACTTGTCACCACTATCATGATGGAGGGATGTGATTATAGGAATAGCAATAAATGCTTCATGTGGTTCATTACAGGGAATCACATGGTATGGGGAGCAGAGGCTCTCTCAATGGCACTTTCCTCACAGGATCACTCCCCTTCCCATCACAAGAGTTCCAGAGCCCTGAGATCAGTCTCTTCCCCCCACTCCAACAACCTGGAGGCCCCACAGCAAAGATGGCAACAGTTTGGGTGGGGTGGGGAAGGAGAGAGGTAGGCTGCAAAAGGTGTCACCGTATGAAGTTGTTCATTGTCTAGCTGGAAGCGTAGATCATCCCAGCATGTCCTCCTCAGCATCCCAGGCCCTGCAACTGCTGTACATGGGGGACAGCAGGATGAGAACCACCTCAAGATCTGCACCTAGATGTTACAGTAATAAGTGCAATAGAAATGGCTGGACAAACACATACAAGAGCCACATATATATATACATACATGGTAAGAGATAGCTCAGTGGTTTGAGCATTGGCCTGCTAATACCAGGGTTGTGAGTTCAATCCTTGAGTGGGCCATTGAGGGATATGGGGCAAAAATCTGTTAGAGGATTTAATTGGTCCTGTTTTGAACAGCAGTTAGACTATATGATCTCCAACCCTGATAGTTGCTATTACAACAACATAGTCCCCAGCTACCAGCAGGAAAAGGAGACACAGCAGAACAGGCCCTTATTGGGTTTTTTTTATTGATTTACTTTAACAAAGACCAGCTTAGATGGCAGCAGTATTCATCATGGAACATCAGGTACATATCTGCTTTAGACCATTCCTTCTGAGATGACCCACAAAAAAAAATGGCTAATATTAACATTTTAAATTGCCAGCTAGTTCTGAAACCTGGCATCCAAATTAGATGATTTTTTGAGCGGAATGAGATGTTTCAAACAGTGTTATTATGTCACTGTTCAGTTTCAGTCAGGCCAGCAGTACACGCTTTAAAGCATCCTTACAACCAGAAGGATGAGGGCTATTTTCAAATGGAGTCTCAAATTTTCCAGAATGCTGTACATTCAGTGGAAAAGCTGCATGAAGGCTCTGATCCCTCAAAGGATGCAGGGTTTTCTCCCCACTAATCTTGTGTCTCTGCTTATAACTTAAAGGCTGATTTATAGAACAAAGTTCAGCTGATGGATAACTCATTACTTGTAGCAGTTAGTGCTTTTCTTTCCAGAAGGACAGGCTTTTTGTTGGGGGGAGGAGGGGGAATTTTACCACTAATGAAAGGTGCGGACCTGACAACCCTGGAGACAGAAGTTTATATCGACAACGGAACAGACATCTCTTTCTTGTTGAATTAGACAGGCTTCAAGTGCGGAGAAGAGAAAACAGATATAGGGACAATTTTCTGCCACAGACTTTCTTTCACTGATATCCTCTACAGAAAGCAAGGACAAGCCTTGGAAAAATAGTTTCAAACTGCCTGGAAGAGTTTCAAGTGAATAAGTGAGTTCTGGGTTGAGGCACTGGATCCATAACTTTCCATACCAGAGGACTCGTGGTGCCTAATTCCCTTCTCACTTACATCAGTTTTACACCATGCTAATTCCACATTTGGACTCATTTCTGTTTTACACCAATAGAAGAGAAAGCAGAACAGGTCTTTATTTAAAAAAAAATTTAGAGACTTAGTGTAAAAATTGAGCTAGTTGTGAGACTTGGTTAAAATGAAGGAATTCTTAATAACAGTCTCAAGTTCAGTGATTTTTCATTTCAACATTGCTCCTGAAGCGAATTGGTTCACGAGTTCTACCTCACATGCATCCTGTTTTTCATCCAGTGCTTGGAAAAGTCACACATCATATTCAAGAAAATACTTCTCTTGTTCAGCCAGTTCAAAAGATTCAGGGCTCACTTCTGATCTTATCTACTCTGGTGAAAAGGAAGAGTAACTCTACTAAAGCCAATGAATTTACCCCAGGGTAAAAGCAAAGTTAAGTTCCTAAAAGATCAGTTTTAATTTTTGTGCATCAGAGCTGTCCTCACTATCATACCAGAAAGGGATATGCTAGTGAAGGCTAGTATCTATTTTAAAGTAATCTGAAATTTTCCCAATTTCAAACACCCATGATTGCCTGCATTCCCACTTCTATTCTGAGTCATCAGCTTCACAGAGAACATTTAAGGATTCCTCCACAGTACTTTATCAATGCAGCCAGTAAATATGTTCATTAATGTAATGAAAACATTAGCCAAATAACCAGGTCAATATATATAGTTGGCATTACTGATATTATATGCCTACTCCTGCTCACTTGCTTTCTAAATATCAAAGACAAAATGCAAACATGTCCTTGGACAGACACTACACTTCACTGTGCAGTCAATGTTGGCATCAAGCTCCTTAGTATTCAGCTCCTGCCCATATGGTTAACAATAACTGGTACTCACGCCATTTTTTTGCCTGCTTTTTATCTCAGCACATGGTCTCCATCATCATAATATCTGAGCACCTCAAATACATTGGTGCTTTTATCCTAACAGATCCCCTGAGATGTAGGGGAACATTCCTCTTCCTATTTTATGGATGGGGAACCAAGGCCCAAAAAGCAAAGGGTATGTCTACGCAGCAATCCAGAGATTTAACTGCAGCTTGTGTAAACATAGCTGAGCTAGGTTTGATCTTATAGATTAGGGGTAGGCAACCTATGGCACGGGTGCCAAAGGCAGCACACGAGCTGATTTTCACTGGCACTCACACGGTCCAGGTCCTGGTCATCAGTTCGGGAGGGCTCTGCATTTTAATTTAATTTTAAATGAAGCATCTTAAACAGTTTAAAAACCTTATTTACTTTACATACAACAATAGTTTAGTTATATACTATAGACTTATAGAAAGAGACTTTCTAAAAACATTAAATGTATTACTGGCACATGAAATCTTAAATTAGAGTGAATAAATGAAGACCTGGCACATCAATTATGAAAGGTTGCCAACCCCTGTTCTAGATCATCGCCAGTTCTAGTAACAACAGCAGTATAGCTATGACAGCAGCATGGACTAACCTCCTGAGGACAACCCTGCCCAGGATAGCTGGCCATGCTAACACTGGTTGTGCTGCTGCAGCTTCATTGCTACTGTTACTAGAGCTAGCTTTGATCTCCTGATTGCAGGGTAGACTAGAAGTACCAAAAAGGCTCTGATCTAGTCAAACATTTAAGCATGTGCTCATTGACTTCAAGGTAGCTACTCTCATGCTTGAAGTTTCATACATGCTTCGATGCCTTGCTGGATCAAAGCCTGATTTCTATGGGAGTTAGGTGTCTACATACCTTTGAGGATCCAAGCCTAAGTGACTTACCCAAGGTCACAGAGAAAATCTGTAGCAGAGGCAGGAACTGAACACAGTCACCAAAGTCCCACTCTAGTGCATTAATCACAGGATCATCCTTCCTCCTCCCTTGAATGGTTTTTCTGAATAAGATTAAGATACCGTCTTTTCACCAGGCACCAATATGCATTTTTGTCAATGCCTGCACCACTGACTGCAAAGTCATTATGCACCACAAACAGGTCACAATGGGACTTTTTGCAAATTATTTTTGCAAGACACGTCCAAGCTGAAGAGCACTCTTTTTCATAGCCTGAGAATACGTGACATACAATTACATAATCTAACTCATGTTATTATAACGTGACCTCTCTACTGGAGTTTACTTCTCTCACCAGCCACCTCGGCATTATGGTGTTTTGAGTGTGCACTGTTTGACACAAAAATATTTTTAACTGGGTTGATAGTATAATATCCTCACTCCCACCACATCCCAGTACATTTTTCCACCACCCAACAAGGATTCATCCATCATCCATAGTTTCCTTCAATTTCTTCAGTAACCAGGCATATAGCTTTTCTGGCTGTTTCTACATTACTGCTGCATCTGTCTTTAGGCGGATTCCCTTTCAAGCCAGCACATTTCATTTTAAAATGCTCTCTCATTTTCTTTGAACTTCAGGATGCACTTTCACTGGTTGCCTTGCTTCACTGAACTCAACTTGTCAACACAGACATGCTCAGGATACAGTTTTAACAGTGACCTTAGTGAATACCAATCCCATTCCACAGTTACACAAAGACATCACAGTGTGATCACTCTCTCTTCCTGCACCTTACGACTCAGCCCATTGTTGCCTGAAATCAATTCTGGACACACAGGTTTATCCATAAATTAACAAAGGCTGTACATGTAAGAAAAGCTGAGAAGAATGAATGGGAGGCTATTACATCTATATACACTAACCATCTATTCCACTCCTTGGCAGCAGTAATGCACTTCCCTTCAGCCCTGCCAACTTTACAGCTTTCAAAGAAAAGGATTGCAACTCTTCCTAGAAGGAGACCTCCTGTTTCGGTAAAGTTAGTTAAAATGGAGCTCAAGTTAATCACTTTTGTATCCCCAATGTAGCACACTGTAGGCTGATATATAGCAACACTGGAGTGCTCCATTACACACATATATGCACACAATTCTGTTTCATTTGGCTGTATGTTTGATAGGAAGGACATGTGTAAACATTCCAGTTAGTAGGTTTACTAGGATTTTGAGATTAAGAACTATTACTGTCAGAGAGCAAAACAAAGACTCCTTCATTCTGACCTTCCAATTTAATCTACTTTGTTGTGGACTATTTAAAAACTATAGAATACCAAGTTGCTACAGGTCAAAAATGTTGCTTTATGGTGACAATTACCACTTTTCAGTGTAAAATATCATTTAATACAAGGTTAAGGCAACCACCCTGAACAGCTTAAGATCAAGTAGTTTCAGGTTTTAACATTTCCTCTAAACACATGCAGCGTAATGAAGATGCGTGGGCTAGTTGGAGATAGGTGCAGTCTAGTGATCCAAGCACAGGAAGCTACTCTGATACTGACTTCCTCTGCATCCAGGCATTGGTGACAACCTTTGATTCTATTTCCCCATCTGTGAAAAGGGAAGGATACCTGAAGTAATTCAGAAGAGAGTTGTAAAGATTAGTTAATATTTACAGAGTTTTGAAAACGGGGAAGTACTTCATAAGGGGCTTGCGTACGCTAGAAAGTTTTGCCACTTTAACTATACCAGTATAGTTAAAGCAGTACAAACAATACTGGTATGGACAGAGTTATACCAGTGTAAAAGTGTTTATACCAATATAGCTTATTTTGGCTCTGAAGCTGAATAAGCCATGCTATACTAATATAAGGCACACCACCTGTAGACACTCTTATTCTGGCAAAAGAGTGTCCACAGGGGGAGTTATTCTAGTATAGCTAGATCGGCTTAACTATGCTGGTATAATGGTACAAAACAAAAAAAATCTCCCTCCCAACCAACATAATTATAGTTGTACTTCTCTAGTCTAGACAGCTGTAAACATTTGACAGCTTCATTCACACGCGAACACATTTAGTCATATTAATTTTTAAATGACATTAATATGACATTGCATAATTTCTTGAAGTAAAAGATCTACTTGAGTTGCAGAAAAATTTACATTTGTTATGAAAACAATTTCCCAGACAAAAACTGTACAATCCTCAGGTATCCATAAAACATTTCCCTTCAAAAAGAACTGAAAAGGTTTTGCTCAAAATTAAGAACATACTTTTGTAAGTTCCAAAGGCAAGTAGAGACATTCAAGCTTTTTAAGACCAATGGGCCCAATTTTGCACCTGATTCTTTCTGAGTGAACCCACATGTCTACAAAGAGCCTCACTGAAGTCAACAACTCCACATGCTGTAATGGTCTCCCGCCCAATAGCTAGACAGAACCCAGAATGATTAGCATGCTATCTTAACAATAGTCTCAAAAGGGGTGAAATATATCCCAGTGAGGAATGCCAGCACATGGCCTCTATAACAATTAAACCCTCGCACTTGCTCACTGCCCAGAGATGAATTTTACCCTATGGGCCCAGGCCTGCTCTCACTAAAGTAAACAGAAATGTTGACATTGACTTCAATGGGAGCAAGAACTGCTCCAAAAATCCTGAGATATCTGAGTTACAGATTTCCTTTCTCCAGGCCAGACTAACAGTTATGGATTGCAACCAAGACAAAAAGAGGCCTATTCCAAATCCACATTTGCTCCCTCAGATCTCTCTCAAAAATGCTGCTTTGGAGATGAATGTTTCTCATGTTAGTCTAAGCCAAGAAGCAATTGCTTTTAAAGTTTCCACTAAACGGAACGGTGGGGGGGGAGGCAAGGAGAGAGAGAGAGAGTGTGCGTGTGTCTGTCTGTCCTTTGCAGGAAAAATCCGAAGACTTTGGGGCTTTCAAGTTTCCCCCAGATTTAATCAGCAATAAGGGCAATGGAATTTGATATTTCTGAAGAAATTTAGTCTACAAATAGAAGTTAGATGAGATCTATGACAGAACGGAAGAACACTAGCCGCAGTGAGGGAGAAAGTGGTTTGGACATCTGGAGGGGATGTGGCAGAGATGCTTAGCAAAAGCACGCACAGTAGCCACCATCCAGTTTCCAACACATTTTGATCACACCTTATGCTAAGGTATATCGACTCCAGAGGAAGAGTGTGTCCACCACCCCAAATCCACCACATCTTGGGGTGCCAGGCCTGCTCAGGCTTGAGACCAGTATCTACTCCCATATCACAATCTCCCAGACCCTGTTGAAGCAGGCTGCCTTGCAGCAAATGCACTTCCTTCCCCATTTCCCTGTAAAAATAAATAAACTGTGAATACAGTCAGGTCAGGAGTAACATTAATTTACACACTATTTTCAGCTGCCTTTCCTTCTCCCCAAAGCAAGCACGAGTTACCCAACCAGTGTGGTTTCAAGGGCAACCTGGGGGGCTGACACTAAACCAGCCCAAGGAGAGAAAGGGTCCAGATCTCCCTTCCCACCATGGAAAACTGTATATTGGAAGCAGCCCTTAAAGCTCTGCGCCAACAGCAGCTCATTCCCTAGCACTCTCCAGGCAGAGAGAGGAGTGAAATGGACAGGCATTTACTAGACTGTTTAAGAACAATCTAGTTCACTGCTTCAGGTCCCACTGGAAGGAGCAGGATATGGCCACGGATGGGTGAGGGACTCAGGGATCGGAGCTCTGGGAGCAGGATATGGCTAGGGGATGGGTGAGGGGACCTGTACCCTGGGGGAAGGATATGGCTAGAGGATCGGTGAGGGGCTCAAGGATCAGGGCCGGATATGGCTAGGGGATGGGTGAGGAGCTCAGGGAGATGGGGGAGCGATCAGGGAGCTAGGGGCAGGGTGCGGAGATGGGCATGGAGTGTGAGGGGTGCAGGGATAGGAGTGATGGGGACAGGATATGGCTATGGGATGGGTGAGGGGATCAGGACCCTGGGGGGAG